>JAULBM010072531.1:0-10039 GCA_032357055.1 Geukensia granosissima | reverse complement strand
AGAGAGGAAGAAGATTATGACACCCTGGAATCTTGGAAGTATGCTGTAGAGAAAAGAAAGTATCTGTTGGACGACGTGATGGCTTGTTATGACCCACCACTAACAGATGACAGTAACGACAACATGTAAAGGACAGACTCGGAATGCACAAAGAGACGGCTTCTCAAGAAATGTTATTTTTGTTTAATAAAGTATCTGAACATAGATATCAACATCCCTTGAAAGGAAAACATGGGGACGAACTAAGAAACGAAGCTCGCTTCCGTTCGGGCATGCGCAGAAGTCTTCTCCTAGTACAAGGGATTCGCCCTTACACCCATAACACCAATGAAATCTCGAAAATCCATGTCTTACCCGACTATTCCGAAATACCAAAAACGGCGAGAAAACAGAGTTATATCCCTTGAAAACAACGACGAAAAACAATGCTTGCTTCCGCTCGCGCATTTGCAGATGTCGACTCTCAAGATAAGGGCTTTGCCCCACCTCCAAAACATCCGAGAAATCTCGAACATCCACAATCATACCCGACTATTCCCGAAAAAAACGAAAAAGCGCGGAAAAAAGGGCGCGCTTCCGCTCGCGCATGCGCAGAAATCCACCCCTAGTACAAGTGCTTCGCCCCCACCAAAAACATCCGAGACATCTCGAACATCCACGATCATACCCGACTATTCCCGAAAAACCTAAAAGCGCGGGAAAACAATGGCGTCCAGTGACGTCATTTCTGGTTCACGTCACTTCCGGTGACGTCACGTCCAATCCTCCCGAAATCTTTCCGAAAAATCCGCGCCAGACTGTGCCCATATACTACTGATATAATATGCGAACGCATATTAATCGCTCATCCATGTAATATGCCTGTAAAAGGCTATGTAATAATTATTGGGCAGCGTTTTCCCACTTTGATTGACATTTAGAGTAATAATAACAATAATATTGTGTAATAAGTGTAATATGCCAAAATATGCCCGAGGTTAGAAAGAATAATGCACTCCTCTCCAGGTCGTGCATTATGCCTTCAAACCTTTGGACATATTTTGGCATATTACAAGGAAAACACAATATAATTGTATAATTGTTACTCTTCATGTAGTTCCACTATTTTACATAATTTTATAATGGACAAATAGTGTTGATATAATATGCGAACGCATTAAACACTAATCCATGTAATAGGCCTGTAAAAGGCTGTCTTTGAAAAATCATGTGATAATTTATGGGCGAGGTTTTCTCACTTTGATTGACAATGAAGTTAACATTCAGCGTAATTATAACAATAATTTGTCCGTGTTATATGCCAAAATATGTCCCATTGTTAGAAGATATAATGCACTCCCCTCCGGGTCGTGCATAATGCCTTCAAACCTTGGGATATATTTTGGCATATTACACGGAAAACACAATATTATTGTATAATCATCATTTTAAAAAGGAACATGTAACAAAACATTAAAAATAAAGACAAACCAAAGGCCCCAATTCGTATATATTAACTTCTGTTTTACGGAATTGTCTTCATCACTGTGCTTAAGACATGACTGACCCGACATCTCCCTTTTTTCATATTCTAGTTGTAAAAATAAAGGCAAATAGAAGAATGCTTACGTGGAAAGTAAGGACGTATATGATTCGAATGACGTTTAATTTTGATGGAAGTCTTAAAAAAGCACGTCACTCGTCAGACAAAACTTGAACCAACTTTCCGGAAATAAATAAGAATTTCGTGTTACTTACGAGTATTTCAAGGGTTTTAAAATATTCAGCGCATATATTGATTCTGTGATTCAAGAATAACTGCACGTAATTTTTTATCACCACCAACAAACAAATGGTTAACTATATTCTGTCTCAAAATCATCTGACATACAGATTTCAGTATAGATCAACTACAGTGAACATCTATAGCGTGGCGCTTACCATGAAAGTCGGCGGACTTCCCACTGCACTATTATACTACTATATTAATTTGATTATATATACATATCAGAAATGCCATCCGGCACTGAAGTCTTGAATTATTTTTCACTTTCTAAGAAACGTCTTTTAAAAATTGTTACTTTGGTTCATAAAAATGAACTAAAAACTAACTGATCTTTCATTTTAAAAGGCCAGGGCCCATGAATTTGTTGAACAAATGAGTCCTGGTTGATTTGTGAAAGAGATTTTAAATAATAGTCATTTTGATATTAAAAAATCCGAGAGACAGGGAATGGTGCGTTGATTTTGATGGCGTTCAGTATATAATGGCTTATCGGCCTCATGTCGTTGTGCCTAACCTAACTAAATAATGAAATTTCCAGTACTTACCCAAAAAAAAGACAGGGTCCCCAGAACGTTGTGTTCATTTTGACACCAGCGTTTAAATAAAGCTCTAATATTTTTAATAACATCAGTGGTTCCCCTCGACTTACAGTGGATAGAACCAATGTTCTACATCTAGGGTCAATTATTGCAAATTTATCAAGTCGCTGCTTTAATTCGATTCGGTGGCACTGTCCTTGAAACAGGTTGACGTCAGCACCTTAAAATTCAATTATATATATATATCCAAAGTCTCTGAATGATTGAATAACAAAAACTATATTTTCATTTCCGTACGTTTCGGCCTCACGGCCTTCCTCAGCGGAAAAATTTCTTTCATTTCATCGGAATCATTCGATACTTTATAGACACATGAAGACGCTGCACCATTCCGATGAAATGAAAGAAATTTTTCCGAAACCACCTTTTGTCGCCTTTCGCAGAGATAAAAGTTTAAAAGATATCCTTGTACATAAAAAGCATAACAACATGTTTTACAAAAAACCGAATAAGTGCGAACCCTGTGGTAAAAAATGTGCTCTTTGTAAATTCATAATCTCTGGAGAAAAATTTTACGGAACAGACGGAATTGAATACAATATTAAAGGAAACATAAACTGCAAAACCACAAATCTGATATATTCCGTAATCTGTAAAAAATGCGATAAAGTGATATATGTTGGACAAACAGGTGATACTTTTTACCAGCGCATGCTACTCAACTTTTCAATGATTCGCACAAGAAAAGAAGACTCTGTCGCACGCCATTTCTACAGCAACGGTCATTCTGTCGACGACTTTTCGGTAATTGGAATTGAAAAGATTTTTGGAGATGAAACCTACCGTAAAGTACGGGAGTCCTTCTGGATAAAAAAACTAAAAACATTAATACCGGACGGCCTTAACCAACAAATAGACATATAACACGCCACTCAACTACGATAGACGGGAGAACTATTTCTTTCTTTCTTCAATATTTATTATATGTGTATATCATTTGCATATTCTCCGCAACCAGTATGTGCTAGTGCCGCTCAGCGCAGACCAGAGACTACCACATTATGACGTCGGCTAATTGTCACGCCACACGTTACCTTGCCAAATCTTCATTGCTAATAAAACTTCCGCTGAGGAAGGCCGTGAGGCCGAAACGTACGGAAATGAAAATATAGTTTTTGTTATTTAATCATTCAGAGACTTTGAATATATGAACTTTAGTGCATGTATGAAGATCGAGATGGCAACACAGAGGAATGAGAGAATTTTTGTTAATTCAGGAAGATTGATGGAGAAGAAAGCTCGTTACACTAGCCATTTGGAATTCTTGGAAAAGTGCCGCAACCATAACATCACACCAAGGGGATTTAAAATTAACTGGACATTAAATTTGACCTCAACTTATGACACCCGCTCCCGTATTCATGCTATACTAGGAAAAGCATCAGGTGAATTATTAACAGAAACAATCAAGGTATGTGCGAATGAACTTCAGGAAATTAATCAAAATCTCCATGACATAAAGAAAAAAGTCACGCAACAAGAATATGAGAAACTTGAAGGTATCTATGTAAACCAGCTACAAAAACTCCAGGCTATCAAAAACAGAAAATTTACAAATCTTCAAAGGGACAAACAACGTCACTACAGAAAACCTACAGGCAAAAGCATAAGCGTGACAGATAACACAACGCATGTCAATACTCCTCAGATTGAACATGTTGCAGCAGACGGTAACTGTTTTTTTCGATGCCTGTCAAAATATTTTTATGATGAAGAATCGCAACATATAAATATGAGAAAAGAAGTCATAAAGCACATGAAAAACAACATGGATTACTATAAAGCATTTATTGTCGGCGATTATGAGCGGTACTTTGAACAAATGAGCAAAACTAATGGCAATACTAATTCATATGCAACAGAAGCAGAGTTGATCGCTTCATCTGATTTGTACAAAGTTGAAATTTTTGTGAGAACAAACATAGGAGACACAAGCCAGTGGACTCGCTATTCCCGAAATCTAGATTGTGATCATTCAAAAAACTTCATTACTATTCAGCATCATAATGAACATTTTAATTTGATTACGAAAATTGGCCGACCATGCCTGTGCGTCAACAATACCCAAATCTCCAATAGTATAAAGAATAATCACACAACAGAACGTCCCGAAACAAATTTAAATACTAATAAAAAATCTTCAAAAACAACTTCAGAAATATACAATTTGTCTAGCAAAACATTAGACAACGCACAACTTCGCCTACTGTCGAGAGGTTTGAAATTCGTACCAACGAGGAAATCGGTTGACATTGGTAAACTAATTACAGATTTAAAACTTTGGGAAAGACGAATGCGTTTGAGAGAATATTTTTATCTTAAAGACAACGAAACCGATAAAGAAAACGACACTCGGAATGAAAAACGAAAAAGAAAAAAAACAAAAAAACATGACAACCGGGTGGACACCGGAAGAGGGCAGAAACCGATGGTTAGACCTATACATCCAAGAAGTAAAGGACGACATTATAAAACATCTTAAGCGGGATTTTAAATACAACATAACGAAACAAGAACAAAAAGCTATGAAAGAACTACTAGACGATGACACTATAATTATACGACCAAGTGATAAAGGATCCGGTATTGTTATTCTGGATTCCAGCTGTTACATGGATGAAATAGAAAAAGACCTATTAGATTCATCAACATACACAGAAATAGACAAAAACGCGATTCCGAAATTGGAAAATAAAATTAAAAAGCTGGTAGAAGATATGTATAAGCGGAACACAATCACAAAGGAAATGAGAGGTTATTTTTTACCTAAAGACACACGACCTGGTAAGGTAGAGGTTAACCCGAAAGTACACAAACAAGAAAATCCTTTAAGAGTTATTATAATGGTAGACACACTATGACAGAAAGCATTGCTGAATTTTTGAAAAAAGAAATTAGATGAGAACGTCCAAAATTTACCAAGTTAATTTAAGGACACGACCGATTTTCTGCGAAATTAAATGCTAGGAATGCATGCTGCATAGCTTTAGAAGAAAGATCAAACCCAAAACTACCGACAGATTATGCGTTAAAGTAGATAGACACAGTTTTTCAATTGCAAGACATATGTCCAAACCGAAGGTTCCGCCATTGGATCGCAGCTTGGTATGATTATGCTCTACCTACATGGGTGAGTGGAAGAAAGAACTGTTGTCAAAATGAAATAATAAGCTTTTTCAATATTGGAGATATGTGGACTATGGACACATGACGAACAAAAATTACATGAATTTGTTAACACGGCAAACAATATTCACAAAAGGATCAAACTGGAACTTCGCTTTTTAACTACCTCAGTTTAATTTTTGGACCTTTCAATTGTCACTCTACGGCCACTTAGTGAAAACTCATCACAACGAATTTCAATAACATATTTTATTTAAAAAATAATAAATGATGAAATTCAAATGCTTATTAACAGATCAGTAAAATAAATTTAAAATTGCAGCAATACATCTAGGTCAGCCACACTATTAAATAGTTCCCCTTCCTAGGTTGCTCAATAAGTGTTACATTGCTTACCTTGTTTTTCAGTCTCAATTACTGGATCGGAATATTTTACTGAGTTTTAATTTTATTTTTCTACAAACAGTTATTCATGGTCCAGACTAAGAGTCAAGGCAAACTTCATTCGGAAGCCCTCTCGGATTAATAAAACATTTATGACTAAGGTTAGTTATGAATATCTCTATGTTAAATGAGGGTCACTTGACAGAAATACCAGAATGAAACACGAGTTATCATAATTGACAAATATAATATATTTTAAACATACATATATAGATACAACATTTTAGACATAAACATTTATTGAAATATCAAATATTGTCTAATAACAATTGAAGTCTAAATTAAAGTACAAAGTCTGAAGTTCAACACTAGTTGTCCATTTAACACTTCACAATATAATGAATTTTCAGTCCCATAATCTTCTGGGTACAGGTCGTCAACTCTGTAGGGTTACACTCGCCCCATAACAATTTAAACTTATTGCAAATAACTTTTACTGCGTGAAAAATGTCATGCTGGAGTATACCGTATCTCTTTCTTTGACATTAAATGTTTTATGTAAATTGTCTAGTTCTAAACAGTCAACATTATAAATCATATTCGCTTGTACAGATCAACACACTATAGTCAAAGTTTTACTGGGTATTAGAACGACTGTGGTAATATCTGTTGTTATACAGTCTCTTCACATGATGACTAATTGCTCCTACATCAAATGTATATGATGTTATACCACGTACCAATCCAACGTTGTTGTACCACGTACTAATCCAACATTGTTGTACCAAGTACCAATCCAACGTTGTCATACCATGTACCAATCAAACGTTGTTGTAACACGTACTAATCCAACGTTGTACCATGCATCATAACAGGTACCAATTGTCATACCATGTACCAATCAAATGTCGTTTTACTATGTACCAATCCAACGTTGTTCCATGCACCAAAAATGTACCAATTAATCGTTGTACCATATGCTGGCTTGTTAATTCAAATCTACTAGCTAGGTTAATCGGCGAATAATATTTTGTACAATTCTGTGGAGTTTGCCAGTTGCAGGGTTCAACAGTATAAAAAGTATATAATAATTTGATAAATTTGAGTGTTCAATTTCGTTAAATGTTACCGTTGTAAGCTTTTGGATACATGCTTTTTATGTCAAATGTCTTTCCATGAGGTACCGGTGGTTGCGGTGTTTCAGAATTTGTTTTTCCAACATTTCTGCTGACGTTTCTATCGTCTTCCAGATTAACTGTCACAATTTCCACCATTACTGCAGCATTTTTGTTCACTAGTTTTTTAAACAACTACTTTCCTCTAATCTCAGCCTTTGTCGACCTTTAACCTTTTCCAATTTTAAGTATTATTCTAATACCTTTGCGACACCAAAATAGAATAATTATCAAAACGATGACTAAAAAAAGAACTGAACACAAAATATTCCATATTGACGTCTGCAAAATAGATTCCATGTGCGTGTTTTTTCACTGAGCTCACTTAAAAGAGTCCTGATGAATATTTGTTAAATTTCTTTTAGCTGTTCTGTGAGTTAATATGGACTTGTTACAATTTGTTGGAGACAATGGACTTTAACATATGCCATTGAACGTTAAAGGCGTCTTACTTGCAACTACCCACTGTCCTTCGGACAAATATTGAGCCATGGTAGGGCAATGTTAAGGCTGATAGTTTCCTGACAAAATTGTTTTGTTCCTTCTCTCCAATGAAAATTTTATTGACACACAGGGTACCTGATGTTACGGCATCGATAGAACTACTGGTTTTATAGTATTGAAATAGTTTTTTAACATTCTTCACCACTTAACGACAACAACATAGATTGTGTCATTCCCTCATTAACAGCAATTAAGGTTGTTTGTCTCCGGGGAATATTGTGCTGCGACATTTGTGTCGCCTATAGATCCCTCTCTATGAACAGCCAAATTATGAATTTTGAAAAGTTTAAAATTTCCGTATGAATCTAGAAGTGGTATAGGACGCAATAAGTTCACTTTAATGCATGAGGTAAAAAACACAGAATATTTAAACAGTAAAGTCACGTAAAATTCAAATTTGGGTACTTTAACTGAGAAGTAATGAAACCGTTAACCGTTGGGTAATTCTTTCTTTAAAAAAAACAAAGGAGGGAACGTTAATTTAGTTCAATATTAAGACCGATGTTTGCAGTAACAAAAAAAATAACATAAAGTACAGCTAATTTTCCAGTTCATAAAGTAACATAAATTGCACCTTTCATATCAAGATTAGTGTTTCTAGCATGTGCTGGAATGTTTCCTTGTACTAAAATGCTGTCAAAATTTCCAAGGATTGCTATTTGTAGGCACATTGCCCCATTTGTCCCATTTTTACACAGTAAATCACGAATAACGTGTATTGATTTTTTTTTTAAATCACCGTGTTTTGATCATTTACACCTTAGAAAGATTTTTGAACAAACTTGTTTGTTTTCAAAAAATATTGTTGACCAAATAAGGTCCTTATCTCCCCTACAGACGTTAAACAGAAATTTTCATACAGGTGTCAGATGTATTATTTCTAGTAAAACTATTTTTACTAATTACTGTGAAGTGTTAGTGGATGAACTTTCACAAAATAAACACTCTTAGAAAATGAAACATCAACACATACATGACATAATACGGTTGAATTTTTATTGCTTTTTGATGTATTGTTTTCAAATGCCGATGATGCTTTAATAGATATTGTTTGCCTTTCGCCAAATGGCCCATCTAAATTTTCCCTGGTGCCTTTTTACTGTTGTTCAACACAAAAAGTTTATTTTATTTTTTGATTATTTAATACAAATGCCTCATTTATTATGTAATTACGCTGTACTTTGATGGCATTGAAAAAATAATATTTTGTCTTATTTTAGCTTCCGACCAAGTGGACCCTTATTTTAATATAATTGGTAGGGGAATAGCAAAACAAAATAAATTATTATGATAGGCCTATTTAGAAAAAGAAATTTTCTAAATGACAAAATAAAACTGTAGACAAATCTGAGTTCAATTCCATTTATATCATGATAATCCCTCCGCAAAAAACTTCATAATTGTAGTCTGAAAAAGTATTTTACATATAAAAACAGTTAATTTTACACTGGTCTGAAAACTTTTGTCTAAAGTCTGTTTTAAAGATTGTTTAAATATAAAAAAAAGAAAATACAAGTATCTTAGTCGTGGAGATATTGGATCACGAATCGACAGGAAATTACCATGATTGATTTTGCAATGAATTCATCTCATACAAAAACAAATGATCTTATTGCATTTGCTCTTCAAGTTCAATGATCTGTAAAATATAGGCCGACAATTGCAAATGTGGGTAGGTGAAAACTTGCACAAAACAGACAGAATTTTTTATCTATGTAAAAATATTCCAGATATGTATCATAATAAACAGTCAGGTAGCAAGATAACTCCTCTTATTCTTCCTTGAAATGTGTATTCCGGATTTTCTGTAACATTTAAAGTGTTATCTTTGTCAGATTGATGCCAAAATATATGTTACTGTGATTGGAAATGATTCTATTTACCTATCTGAAAGCGTCCTCTGCAGGCGAATGATGACCATCATTGCATTGGGGATCATGGTTCTTCACTTCTCTGTTATTCCCTTCGCATTCTTTTCATCTTTGGACCCTTAATCATATCGATCATTAGAGTTTTGTTTTTCTTCACGTTAGAATTGATTGTTACTCATTTTAATTTATCTCTTTTTTGAGTATCACAGCATAAAAATTTTATATACCGTCGGCACTGCTCTGAAATTTACAAGCCCGCAATTACGTCCATCAAATGTTAAGAAACATAACCTCGGCGGAGATTCTATACATAAATATAGACGACGTGTATTTCCATTTATTTGTTTTGTTAAATCAAGTATACTATTCGTCCATATCTTTCCTTCGATTTCCAAATAAATAATTTAAAATATTGGTAAATAAATGAATAATTTCCATTATGCAGCTGCCGTTAATTTTACTTTTAATTCGTTTAAAGTTCATAATAAACTTTGCTGAAATAACACCTTATGACTTTGACTTTCCAATCGTCAATTTTCCATTTTTGAGCGGCAACATTCCAGAAGCGCCGGCGTATGGAGTATACATATCACAGCTCATTCGTTACTCAAGAGC
>JAULBM010072520.1:0-10039 GCA_032357055.1 Geukensia granosissima | reverse complement strand
AGGCTTGAGTTAGCAGAGGTTGGTACAGGGGGGGGGGGTCCCGCGCACGGACGAGCGAAAAATCAGTAATATTCCTGATTTCACGAGGAACGAAAAATTATAATTTGGCCTGCACGTTGCATTTTGATCAAGACACACGACATATAACGACCCTCTAGTACGAAAACACATGAAATAAAAAGTGGCATTAAGGGTTGCACGAAAATAACCCTGTACCACCCTCTTAGCTTTCTATTCATGCAATTGATTTCACGGAAAATGTTGTCTTTGCCGTATCAGTATAGTATTTTACATTGACACTGAAAGTTCTGTGGGCGGAATATTTGAAGTATGAAAGCATAGTTTCTGACATTTTTTTAATTGCCTATAAAAACTTCAAAGTTAACACAAACCCTTCTAAACAGGATAACCCTGTCCGGTTTTCTGGATAACCGATGTTTAAGAATAAAGTCACGAAAATTAGGTAATTTAATTAGGGAGGGCTGGCACAGGTGGTTACCGTACGAAATAAAATTTCAAGAAGTACGAAAAATTAGAATCTGGCTTGCAAGTTGCATTTTCAATTTACACGAAACACAACGTATAACGACCCCATCTAGCACAAAAAAAAACGGCAAACACGTTGCACGCCGGAAAATTACACTGTACCATCTCTTCTATATATAAATTCATCTCATAATGTTGTTTTGCATTTTATTGTATTGTATTGTATTTGTATTTGCTTTGATCCTTACCCGGCCCGGGGGGGGGGGGGGGGATAACTTCCTATATACAGCTGTATGGGGATGTGCCAAAAATTCGGGTATATTTTTTAAAATTTTTAAATAGATTTGGGTGTGTTTTTCATCATCTCCTATATAAATTTTATATGAAAACTGCAAATTTTGCAAGATCTTAACACAATTTATCGATTTCAATACTAATGACAAATGGTCATGACTCTGATTAAATCGCACTTGGGTGAGATTGGGTGATTTTATTGCAAAATGTATATAAACATGGGTTACAGTTTAAGTAATCGAATATATAAGTATGGGTTTGGTTTCCAAATAAAAAATAGCACACCCCTACATGAAAATGAACTAAGTTACCCCCGGGGAATCCTTATGGGTGTAATTTAGTAGTGAATTAAGTTTTTATATATTATAGTAATATTGCATTTGTTGTCCCTCTTTATCATGACTATCTCTGTGTACTGTTTTAAACTGGTATATACCAAACTCAGTACCAGGTAAATCAATACGACATATACTGTATAGTGAGAAAAGGGAAAATGTCCTTTAACTGATCTGCAATCTCCTTTTTACTTGCATGGAAATTATAGAAAAAAATCTTTCAAGTATTTGGTCTAAAGGAGTATGTACTGTAAGCCCCATGTTTGGTCCAAATTTTAGATTTTGTGACACAGAAATAAGTTGTTGTGAAACTGCTGTTTAATAATGGTCTTTTAATAAATCATTACTTTTTCTTGCATCCTTGTCGTAATTTCGACAAAATGAAAGAGTAAATATGACTATTTTGACAAAAATTTAACATTTTCGGTAAAAATACTCAATTTTTGGAGGTGTTTTGTTCAAAATAGATATATGATCGGACAAAAACATCACGAAGATATTTTAACCAAACATTTGTACTTGATATATCTTTAATTGTGCAAAGTTTGGTTGTGATGTTTTTGTGCCATCAATATTAAAATTGACAAAATTGTAACAAATAATGCATCAAATTAGGTAATTTCTTAGTAATTTAATATTTTAAGCAACTTCCATGTGCCACATGACCATTTTAGAACCAAATAAACTACAAATTCTGTTGGATTTTCTTTTTATAGACATTATTTAAAACAAAAAATATAAAATAATAGATATTTAGTCATTTTTCATTTTTTATTCCAAATTCTTGGGCCAAAATTGGCCTTAACAACCCTCGTCCTTTCAATTCAGGTTATCTAATCCTAGTTTAATTACTTAATTAGTAAGCAGTGTTGATAATTTGTACTGCTGGTCTCACGCTAGCTCGTGCAAAGACCCACTTGATTGACTGAATGTTGCTGAACATCCACAGGCAAATATTTAACAAATTTAATATTTAATCATAATAATTTAATTGGAAATGCAAATTTTTAAAGTTCATATAATTACTTTTGTCTCCAGATTGACTGATTAAGTGTTACTTAACATTCGGCTGCAAATATTTCATGCATATTCAGGACAAGAGCAAATTAATGAGTTATGATAAATGAACCCTGCTTTGTAAGACTGACACGCTGAGCCATATTTTTTAACGAGCTAGCTACTGAAAGCAGCAGTCAGCAGAAAGACATGCCATTTTATACATACATATTTACAGTTCTATTTTATTATTAACTGTTTACACACTTAAGAAGTTTTGTTCCCATAATATGTGAATAATAGTAATTTCTTTATCAAAATTCCAATTCTCATTTATTACAGACAGCAACATTGTAATTTCATTTCAACTTTGTTTTTATAAATAAACAACAACAAAAATTCACAAATTTTGGGGGTTTTTTTTTGTAAAGTAGTTTGTTATTAATTGGTGGGCAAGATCAATAGAGACAATTTAGCAGACAGTTTAAGTATAAACTTGTAGCTTGTTAAATTTTTGGTCAAAAATGTTAATGATTTACTATTTTTAGAAATGTTGGAAAAGAAAATACAAACACCCACATACCATTTCCCATGTGACTCAGCTGTTTGCTGAATTATTAATATTTAGTGATTGTCACCTTGGTTGGGAAAAATTGATGAAAGTAATTAAATAGAAAGCACATTTAAACTAATCCAGCAAAGTTAAGTTAACCAAGGTTCTGCTCTTTATTTCAGAGAAATACACAGTTATGAAACAATTGAAAAGAACAACTCAACCGAAAGATATGCGTCAAATTGACTCAAATGTTGCTGAAATTTAAGACTGTACCTATTTGGTGAAAAATCATCAATTTATGAAGGACTTAACCAGTCCTTGAAAATCAAACATATGCTTTTTGCACTGTTCAAGGATTGTTAAGTCACTTTGTTGCATTGTTATTACAAGATACAAAACTTTAATGTTACTCAACTATGAAATGTAGGTCAGAATGGCCCTTGTGTTTTTTGGTTTTGTTAAACTTTGCCAAGGATTGCAATTTGCATTAGTGCAAAAACTTTACCAAGGCTACTCAAGCAAGAAATGCAGTGATAGTGAGCCAATTTTATTCAACTGTACTGTAATGCCAGTGGATAAGATGTTTTGAGACATAAAATTCTCCAGTAAAACAAGCAGGAAAAGTAGGCCAGATAGACACAGAGATGATATAAGATGGTTGCAGATGAATGAACTCTTAAATAAACTGTGATGTATTTTTTGTCAAATGTATAAACTGAATTCTATGTGTCCTTTTCAGATTTACTGGTAATTCCGAAATTAATGTGATGTTTTTATTATTGCTAATAATGCGACTGAATGATAATTGCAAAAATAAGACCTTGCATTCCCATATCTGTTAACTTCATGTATAAATGCTAACAGGTTTTCTTAAAATTGCAATAATTTATCTCGCATTTTGGAGAAGATTCAAACTCGCCAAAATAAACTAGAAAACTGACTGGGTCAGCAAGGGCCCCGCTGAACAGAAAGTGGTTGTCCGGCAGATCTGAAAATCGCTTACACGGTACAACTCATCCATATAAAGCTCCATACCAAATATCAAATCATTCCCTTGAGTAGAAGCTGAGAAATCTTTGACAGAAAAAATTGTGGACGGACAGACGGACGGACAGACGGACAGACAGACAGGGTGAAAACTATAGGGCACCCGCATCTCGATGCGGGGCCCTAATAAATGTATAAATGTATGAATTTACAGTATTTGTTGGTAATCTACATTTTCTCCAGAATTGAAAGTGATATTTGAAAATTTCAATATCAAAACCTAGTCCTTATTCCTACGATGAGAAAAACCATAAAAAGTGCATGATAAGTGTGCAATCACATCATCATTTTTTATCAATGAAATAATTATATACTCACAACTGCAGAACAGCCCATTGGCTGGTACTGGCAGGAAACTAGGGCTTTAGGACAGTCAAACTCTTCATGGTTTCGGATCTGAAAAAAATCCTAAATAAGTTGTATACTCAATTAAAATGGTAGATTATAATTCTACGATGTGAAGCATCGCATAAATTCTAATGAGGAAGTTAATAACAACATCAAAGTACAAGTGATATTACTTATATCTGCACAATAGTCTGGTAATTAGGTTTTTACGCTCCTGTAATTTCTTTGGGAAATCCCCTACAAAGCTTCTGTGCATTGAACAAACCAGCGGAAGACACTTCTTCTTATCAAGTTCAACTAAGTGTCAGCAAGTACTTGGTTATTTTGTTCTCCACTTTGGTAATGCAATGTATAACACTATCAACTGCATCAGCAATGCTATATTATGTTGATTTATCGCCAACCATAAAAAAGACATGCTCAACTTAAACTTCCTTTTTACATTTTTTTTACACACTTTCTTTAACAGAATGAAAAATGGAATGTCTACCTGTTTGAACTTTGTGTATTCTCTCATAAAAAGAAAATAAACAAACAATAATTAAGGTAAAATATTGATATTACTTATAATTTTAAAACTTTTCAAAAGAGGAAAGACTTAAGTAATTATTTTACAAAAACAAAACTTTATCTATTGTAGTATTTGAAAAGTAGACATGTGGTGTAAATGACCATGACACATTTCACAAAACAAATTAAAAAGTTAAAATCTATAACACATTTTACACAAAAGAAGAAAACATTTAATTAGAAATTGTGGTTACAAAGGGAAAAACAGAGGCTATAAGGAGCCTGTAACTGCTCATGATGCAGTTCAACCTGGTTCACAGATATTCTGAACCGATTGACTTATTTGTAATTTCAAATACATAAAAATTAATTTAAAGATGTGTACATTCTTTCAATTTAGGCAATTTCAAGTCAGGCAGGTTTCAGATTTCATTTACACAAGTTTCCAGATTTTACAGGGTTCAGTTAAGAAAGATTTTCAGATTAAACAAGTTCTGTTTAGACAGGTTTCAAGATTTAGCAGAGTTCTGTTTAAAAACCCATCAACACCAGACAAAAAATAGATAATTAATATTTAAAATTAAAAAAAAAAAATATCCATTTGGTCCTTCCTTAAATAATGGGCTGGTCTAGATTATCCAAAATCATTCAAAACCTAAATTTTTCTACTGGGTATTATTTCACGGTATTGAACAGAGACCCTTACTGTCTTTGGATGACATCGGCAGGCCAATAACATAAAATGACCACAAAAACTTTACAAATGTATAAAAATAAAATTTTTAGATCTGTTTCTAATAAAAAAGGTAATACTTTAACATATAGAAAAATGTGTCCATGGGACATGAATACCCCCACTCCGGCAAACAGAAAGTATACCTGAAAAGGGGAGACATGGCACAACTCACCCTGATAATGCTTCAGACCAAATATTAAATAAATCCAACATATACAAGCCCAGAAATCTTTGATGAAAATTGTACAGCATGGAAATTCAACCAATGTCTTACCAAACAGAATGTCGACATATGACAGACCTGAAAAGAGGAGACACAATACAACTTACCCTGATAATACTTCAGACCTAATATCAAATCAATTCCATATTCATAAATTGAGAAATCTTTGATGAAAATGGACAGAAGTGGACGGACAACAGTTAAACTTAATGGCCCTGTCGCCTAAAGATGGGGGCATAAAAATTTAATGTACTTTACAACAATGCAAAGCCCATCATAGAAAAGGGGGAAAACTTGAATTTAGCAGTTCTTGCACCTTCAAGACACCTGCTGCATTACACATTTTAAAATAACTGTTGAGGGTACATGTATTAGGAAGACACTGATTACAAGTAGGAAGGTGTCTGGACTGTCATGGCTGTTTTGCCAGTAAATAATATGCCAATGTAAATGTGCATCATCAAATTTAATATTAAAGTAAAATTAAAAATATGTTTATCCTGCTCAATGATCATCATGTTGTCAAGTACAGTGATATAATCTTTTTATCATTTTGCTGAAATTGTAACCAAAATGTGAAAATTTAAATTTTAAATCAGTTATTTTTTTTTTGCTTGCTGAAACGTTTACAAATTATTAATTTGTTTCTTACAAATTGCACTCCTATTTAAGCAGAAAAACTCACCCTACTTAACTACAAACAACTATCTATCTAGATATTAAGTAGCTTCCTACAAACTGTTAGATGATTCTCAGTATAACATTATCAAATTTCAGTATCTGTTTTTTTTTATTCATACAAGGTGCAAATTCCATCAAAGCAAAACAAGGAAGTAATTTAGACATTTAAATATCATATCATATTACTCTTGTCAATAACTTTTCATGGTCAATCACCTTTTTTATCTATTACCAATAAAAGCTACTGGAAATGTACAATCATCTGTCAATCACTCATACTTCTACGTAATTTTTATTATTGAGTTTTTAAAAGTAAGCATATATGGAGCAAAAGATTAAATATTTTAAATTCAACTTCAGGACTTCAAATTTCGTGATTTCTTTTTAATTTTCAAACTTTTTCACAAATGTGCAATGTATTATTATTAGAGTTTTTATCTAGTGCTGTATGGAGATTGTAAAAAGCTTTCCTAAGCTTTAGTCATAAATGTTTGTAAGATGTGGATTGTGTCTTTACGACAAACATTCCATATTCTTTCTTTAAATATTTTTTTCACTCTTGAATTCTCATTTTGTAAACATGTGATCATGACTTTTACAGCTTTCAATTTTATGTACATTACTTTACAAAGTGTGATTTCAAGATTCACCAATACACATTATTATCTCAAATTGGTCAAGACTTTTAAAAGTGTTATGCACAGATGTAAACATCGTGCAATTTTTAAATACCAGTTAGTGATGTTCTGATGTACTGATTTTCTAAAAGATAACGGATAAATTAATCATGTACAGATGTTAAAGTTAACAGAAATTATTTTGATATTTTGAACATCAGTTCAAGGTAAAAAAGAAAACAATGGCTAATAAAGGAAACAAACTTCAATTTCTGTGATGGTTTTTTTGTAAAATTCAAATGTGTACAAGATACCAACAAATTTTTAATTTTCTATCATAGATTTTTTTTTCAACTCATCACAATTACCCCATTCATGAAACAAAAATTTAAAAAATCATGTTTTTCTTATTTTTGTGGAGAAAACATGACTGAGTATTGTTTTTTTTTTATTGAAAGATGTGTCATTTTGGAATATTAGCAAACAAGAAATGGACATGCGATAGGTTCAAAACTGTCTTACACAATCAGATCTCCAAAAAGAGGCTCAGTGCCAAATATCAGAATGCTAACCTTCATTGTTCCAGTGAAAAATGAGACGGAAATTATGTCAAGAAATATGACTATAAAAAATGTCTTGAGTTCTGGCAAACAGGGAATGGACATGTGACAAACTGGACACTGTCTTACATGAAAGTTCTCCATACTAAAGCTCTGTGCCAAATATCAGGAAGCTAACCTGTGTGGTTCCTTAGAAAAATGAAACAGAAATTTCCCAACATAAAGAATGGTCTAAGTTTTGCTAACAGGAAGTGGACATGAGACTGACGTTAACTTTTCACACGATAAAATTCTTCAAAGAGTAGCTCCTTCATACAGTGCCAAATATCAGACAGCTAACTGCTTGATAGCTGAGAAATTTTTGTCAGGCAAGATGCAAGATGATGGATTGTGATGTCAATCTCAGAAATACACAATATACACTCAGAAATACACAATATACACCTTGTAGTTATGTGTACTTGTTATTCCCCACAAAACCCCCCAATCCTGGATATGGTGGTTAGTCTTTGTGTCCAACAAATGCAACAATATGGTTGTTACAAAATGTCTTTAACCATTTAGTGTTAAATAACAATTAATACCCAGAACAGTTTGTGACTGACCTCTTTTCTATATAGTTCCTCTCCACAGTACTGACACCTAACTTTTACCATTGGACACTCAGTTTCAATATGAACCTAAAATTTACAAAGTAAATTAATTTTGGTACATGTACAAATGTACAACAAATTAAAACCTGTCAATATTGTTAACTGCAAAGAATCTCAAGAAGGACTGAAAAAAAATTTACTCAAGATGAAAACAGACTGTTATCAAACAATAAAATGATTGTTCCCCTGATAAAGATAGATCTTTTCACTGTAGAGAGCCATTTTAGTGCCTCTAGTTTATAAATGTAACTGGTGTTGACAGTAAGCAATACTATGGATTGCTAATGCTTACCCTGCTGGTCCACCATAGACTGTCTGTTACATTTACAGTTGACTCTAACTTACTATGTTGATAAACCTCAGACAAATGTTGATTTTGTACATTTAACAGACTGCTCATGTAGAAAGCAGACAGATTTTATATGGGCAGTACACAGTTAGATAATTACACAATGTTTTTTTTCCAATGTAATGGAATTTGTATGTATGAGAGAAAGAAAAGGGATTTTACTGTATCATATTGGATGTTGTCTTCCTTGTGATGTCAAAGAATAATGGAATCCATGATATTTTTTTTTTCATATAAGCATAGTCACCTGATAGTATAATAGTAGCCAGTTAACCCAAAGTAAAACACATACACTAAATATATAAGAACAATATTAATATATTACCTGTTCGTATTCAGCTATTGCTTCATTGCCACATTTACAACAGACAATTTTACGTTTAGAACAGATCTGGGAAACATGTTGAGGTATATCTTTACGTAACAATATATCACTACACTCATTAGGACAGGGCGTTGGCACATAACCACAAACTTCTAAATGTTTCTGAAAAATAAAAAATAAAATAACCACTCACCCCTGCAAAATTTCTGAAAAACTAAATTGATATATTCAAACATTTTTTTTAAACTTGTATATAAAACAATTTAACTCCCTACTTTCAAAATAAAAATAACAAGAAAATTAATTCTTTTGTTTCTGTGTATTTCCTTATGTAATTGAGGAGTAATTATAATTATTTTTGACAAAATATTCAATTCTGATCAATAAAAAAAATTGCAGGTAATCAATTAATAATTGATAAAACCAAAAACCTGCAATTATCAATAATAAAGAAGTTTTTTTTGTATAATAATGCCCATTCCTGCCAAGTGTTTAAGAAAAACCACTGTTGTAATGTTACTACCATGGTTATGATAGTTCTACATCAACCAAGCAAACAAATTTTTCCAATAACAATCGGTGGACAATTTTTTTGCACAGCAGAAAGCAAACACATGTTAAAAGTACAACATGACACAAGAGTGACAAGATCCAGCAATAATCTGAAGTAGCTTATACAACAGCTGCTACTACATGACAAATGTCAATATGTACTTATGATTATATAATCGTGTTACTGTTCCTTGTGTCGAAGGCAGGATATAGTGTAGTGTTGACTGCATCAGTAAAGTATACAGAAATTAAGAAAACAAAGCCATTTATTGTAATACATCATCCACATTTTTATAAAGATTAAAATCAATATTAATTTCCAGCATCAACAATAATATTGTAGGTAAAAGTACAAGGCACCCCCAAAGAATCATTGTGGTATGATACATTGCCGTCTGCTGTTACTGATTAGCTTGTCCAAATAATTATGACGTCTTCTTCGGATCTTTGATTGATTTTTTTTCTTGGCGATCCTACATCGACGTCATAATGCAACTGTCACCATTTTCGGTTGGACGCTGAGAGCAAAATTTGCTCTCATTGAAATCTGCGAGTATTTTTAATAAATGAGGTTATAATGCAATTCAGATGGTTATAAACAGGGATGATTTTGCCGACCATGCCAACTAAGCAGAAATAACCAACTGGAAGCCAAATACCGCAATATAATAAAATCATAATGGACAAATCCGGACTACCATTAGCGGAAATCCGATAAAAAGCGGAATAAAATCATCCCTGTATAAAGAAAAGACTGACCTTTAACTTCCT
>JAULBM010072509.1:0-10039 GCA_032357055.1 Geukensia granosissima | reverse complement strand
TCCCTTGAAACAACTACAAAACAAAGCTCGCTTCCGCTCGGGCATGCGCAGAAGTCTTCTCCTAGTACAAGGGCTTCACTCTTACACCCATAACACCAAAGAAATCTCGAAAATACACGAACATTCCCGAGAATTCCCGAAAAATCCAAAAATGGCGGGAAAACAGAGTGATGTCCCATGAAAAGAACTAAAATCAATGCTATCTTCAGTTCGCGCATGCGTAGATGTCGACTCTCCAGATAAGGGCTTCGCCCCACCTCCACAACACCAAAGACATCTCGAACTTCCACAAGGCACTACGAAAAACACCAAAAATCCGAAAAAGCGCGGAAAAAAATGGCGCGCTTTTGCTCGCGCATGCGCCAAACTCTACTCCTAGTACAAGGGCTTCGCCCTCGTACAATAACACCTAAGACATCTTGAACATTCACGAACATTCCCGAGAATTCCCGAAAAATAAAAAACGCGGGAAAAAATGGCGCACTTCCGGTCCACCCGAATCGGTGACGTCACTTCCGGTCCGTCCGACTTCTGGTGACGTCACTTCCGGATCCACCTGACTTCTGGTGACATCATTTCCGGTCCACGTGACTGTGACGTCACTTCCCGTCCACGTGACTGTGATGTCACTTCCGCCTCCACCTGAAAAATCCTAACTGAACGGTGCCTATATACTACTGAGGCTCTCAGAAGTCTATATCACTTACTTAATGTGAATCTGTTTTGGTCTAAATTATTATCCACGGTGTTTGCCAGGAAGATATGCCAAACAAAATTTTGGAAAAGACCATCAAAAAGATCTTTTGGATGCATATGGGTCAACAGTTCAAAGCAAGAAGATTTTAAAAAGATATTACCAATATTGTCCTATGTCAAACTATATTCAACTGTGAAACAATTTTATTAATCATTTGTGGTCGTTGGTCAATTCCTGGAGATGCCGGACATAATTTTGTTAAGATACTAAACAAGGACCATTGAGTCAACTTGGGTTTCAATTGGCTCAGCAGTTTCAAACAAATAAATGATTAAATATATTTTTCAAAAGGTTCAACTTAGAACTATCCCTACTTGGTTGATATCTTGGTCAGTCAATGGTGATGTAAATACCAGATACAATATTCATGGATATACAGAACCATCAGAGGACAATTCAAATAAAGCTTACTGTAAATTCCAGCTGTTTTCTCGTGGTCGGAGTACAGTCTCTCTGACATTTACCCTATATTTTTGCATTTTCATTGTCGGCACAGCAGTTGCAGTAAACTTCCCATAGCGTGTTCAACTAAGTTCAAATGTTGTGGCCATTAATTTCGTGTTGATGCAGCATAAAACATTGGTAGGAAACCAGGAAAAATACGCCAACGTTTGCTTACCATTGACAATTATAGCTCATGCCTCAGTGAATTTTCAATCAACCTCAACAATAAAGCCGACTCGGATGCGTACCACTTTTTCTCGAAATCCTTTCTATTTCCATTTTCAGTGTGTCGAATGAGGTGCAGAAGAGTGAAATTATGACATTACGTTGTCTTCCAAAACTGTTCTACATTTAACTAAGTTTGACTTTGAGTTTGAATGACCATTATATCAGAGTTTAATATTAATTGATTTTTACATGTAATATAATAACGCCTTTTGCGTTTGAGTGACGTCATCGTCGTGTCAGTGACATCATGGGCCTATTGGCGTAGTTTGATGTCATTGATAAACGCCTTTACGTATTAATGACGTTTTGGTTGAATGATGACGTCATTTTTTCGAGTGCGTCATTCGCATGTTAATGTGTTTATAACTTGATGTCGGTCTCTTTTCTTTCAAAAACGATTTTTTTATCACCTACTGCTAAACTGTTGGTTGTAGTAGTGGCTATCTTATCCTTTGATTTGACAGTAGTGATCTGGAATGAGATCAAGTCTTCTGATTTGTTGAACGAATTAAATATGACAATTTGGTTGGCCGAAAGTGAATGAATTTAATCGAATGGTAAGTAAACTAACGAGGATTATTCTGATTGTTGAAACGATTCAATGCAAAACTTTTATTGACAGAAGGTAATTCAATTTGTTTAAAAGATAGATAAAATGATGTGGAACGACTCTTATCATTGGCTAAAACGATTCAAGTACGTGGCAAGTTGGGAGGTTGCAGTGTCTACTTCTGTACGATGGCTGTTGCTGGTTAGAGTCTTAACTGTCGATGACAAGTTTTTTTGTTGTCTCTTCCTGCTAAACCTACTCGCATGCTAATTTTGCATAGGAATATATTTTGTGGCATCCTGCAGTTGCTGTCATTCAAGACATCTACCTTTTATATGATCGTTAGTAGGGTTTTAGTTGTCCGTTTCTTTCAATTTCATCTACTTGCATGCTCACTAGACCCTTTGTCATCTGAAATTCGCTCCAAAAAGAAATGTTTTGGCTGCTGCTAGTAGTCAAGGTCTCTACCGCCATCTTGGTGGGGTCGACGGGCAAGTCGATTTTTATTCTACTAAGAGACCATGAAAATACTCTTTCCACAAGTTGTCTCATCAGTTTGAGGGAAAATTTTTATTTATTTTAATAGTATAAGACGGCAACCCTATATATGGCCAATCACAACAACTGATGCAGTTCTAAAAATATACCCAATCAAAATTGGGTCAAAATAAGCCCGACCGCCTCGGTGGTATAATGGTTAGCGTGCTCGCCTCGAGTGCGGAAGGTCGTGGGTTCGATTTCCGGCCGGGTCAAACCAAAGACATTAACATTGGTATATGCTGCTTCTCCGCTAAGCACGCAGCATTAATGAGTAAGAGCATAGACTGGTCGGCCAAGAGTAGAATAATGTGTCTGGGTAAAGTGGCACGTCTTCCTGCGGACTGTTACTTTCGTGAGCTAGCAGGTAAAAATCCGGCTCAGCGTGCCGGTCTAGTACAAAGCAGGGTTCATTCATCATCACTCATCATTAATATGCTCTCGTCCTGAATATGCATGAAATATTTGCCACTGGACGTTAAGCACCATTCAATCAATCAATCAATCTTTGTGTCTACATGTGATAAGCCAGGCAAAGGACTATATATGATAGTCCAATAGAAGGTTATGTGATTATTCGTGTGCCCTGGATCTCACTTTTTGTGGTCCAGTTTTTGTGCTTATGTCCTTTACTCAGCAGCGCTACACAAGAAAGGTTGACACGCTAAATCGTTATGATACCTTTTTAGTAAAATATTGGGACAAAATGTCTGTTGTTGATCTGATTATCAAGTGAACTTTTGTTATGTCAGTCCATGGCCACGTATGTGAAGTCAGAAAGTCAATTCACAGGCGAGGAATTTCTGTTCCAAAACTTGTGACCTGGATGAAAAGTGCACAATCTTGTTTACAACTAATCAAAAGACTCGTTGGTTGAGATGCTTAGGTGTATGAACTTATGAATTTATCAAATGTGCACATGTTACAATTCAGGTTTTATAACTCCAGACAGGTAAAAATTCAAGGTTGCTCACTGAATAGTTCCTAAAAATCTGCAAATTGGTTATTATTACCATCTCATAGTGTCCTTTCTTGTCCGTTTTCTCCATCATCGAATCAATTTTTCTGGCACCTTTAAGCGAATTAATGAAATGACTAAATAGTCTTATACCACAAAGCCGTGTACAGGACCTTAAACATGCTTGCCTTGATTTAGCTTAGTTTTACGTAGCAGCAGTATGAATGTATTCCACTGACCAGAAGCTATTTTAGTAACTGGATCTAATGTATCGTAATATTCAGTTAACATAGGACAATATTTCTTTCAAATACCATCTGGTCAGGAACTGTTTCGTGAATTTTTATATATTTCCATTGTATGAATTATAAAAATAGGAAATTGTGGCATGATTGTCCATGAGACAGCCACCCACCAAATGACAGTAGAATGTTTGTTATGTCTCTCTAACAAGATGGTAACTTAAGCAGATCAGAACTCGACTAGACATATTCTAACTAAATTGATTCCTACATATATAAGTGTTTCTTATATGGCTTCTTTACTAAAATGTATTTTGATGCGGATCGGAAATTATTTAATTTATTAAAATTATCAATATGTTTCTGCTTGAAAAATACAGTTCACTAATTATTCTCTTCGTCAACAAATGTATAGACAGCTGTGAGCCAGCTGACTTATAACTATACTATGTCCTTATGACTCTTTTAACTTTTTTAAATCAAAATAGGACACCGCTCTCGCCTTTAGTCTTATGAATTTATCCAATTTCTAAAACTATTTTTCTAAACAAGAATGAATTTCGGAATTCTGTTTCTGACAACCTCAACAGAACCAACGCTAAAAAAGTGCTGACTTCATCGTGAAATTATACTGGCGACATCAAACTGTAGACAAAACAACATGGAATGACACAATATATACAGAAAATGAAAAAAAAGTGAAAGGAATGACATTTCCACTCATAGTTCTAGACATTTGGCTTGATAGGGTTAAAGAAAGTCCAGGTAAAAGAACAGTGCGATGATATCAAACCAAACCTAATAAACATGCAAACAGATATAACAAAGGCATATGATACATATGATGCAAATTCATTGGCAACTGTTAAAATCAAAATTATAATTTTGATTAATATTAAAACCAACGAAAATTTTGGTTTCGTTTTCGTTTTATATTTTGGTTTGTTTCAATTTTTTTCTCGGTTTGTTTCGAATTTTTCTTGTCTCTTTAGGCTTTGCACTTATGATCTCCCATTCTACTTAAAGTAAAAAAATAAAACATATCTGCAAAAAAGAAAGAAGCCAAGCATCTCATGTAACCTACATAACAACAAACCTCTGAAAATAATTTTTGCCACTTTGGATGCCTCTTGACCTTTCATTGGTAATGTCCTTACCTATTTTGTAAAATAATTCGCCATAACAAACTATACTACCGTACATCATGTTTCAAATGGTCAATCCACCTGGGTAAAGAAGTAAGAGGTTTGTTTTTGCATTTGTCTCAAAAAGAAGTTTAAACCCTATTGACTCCCAGATGTGTACATTCAAAATTGCTTCAATCAAAAGCTGTTAAGCATTATATTATGTCGCAACACATTCGGAAGGCATAAATGATTTATAAGCATTTAAGTATTTCAATTGATATTAAGCACTGTCAAAGATAACCGAGAAAATCTGAACCCCTGCCAAATCTTTCCATTTATTTCATCATTTTTTTTGCTAGTACTCATCCCTTTAAAAATATGATACTTTTTGGCAAGCTTCTAATATCAGACATACACTGTGAATTGAAGGATCCAAAGGAGATAGGACAGGACACTCGCCATAGATTAACCCGTTTTCCTCTCTCATAGATTCTTTCTCTATCTGAGAATTCAAATGTTTTGTATCCGATAAATATACCTAAACTGGCAATGTTTTGCATCATCTTTCAATGTAGTTTATTTTTGTCAGCCATTTTGTTTACATTTCCTGGTTTGTGAACAATTTCATTGTCGCAATCCAAAGATTTCAACGACTAATCACCTTATTTACCTACTGCACTCTTTTGATCCATCAAATATTGTAAAGTTTATGATTTGTAAACATTTTTTGGGCCTACGACTTAAAAGTATGAAAACGTTTTAATTCCTTCCACAACAGCCAAACATTGAACGAACTACATGAACTCTATAATTTGAAATGATGCGAGTGTTTTACCCGCTGTTAATGCACACTTACTTGGTCACAAAGTGAGATTTGCATAGAAAATTCTATGACACCATCCACCTCGTAGCCATTCATACATAACACGATATCTATTGGTAAATGCAGCCTTATGCTTCATAAATTTGTCTATTTCGATTTGCAAAAAAGCATCCTGAAAATCGAGGGATGGAAAAATATGTGATGAGAGGCGCCTATTGTTACAAAGACACATCCGAGTCGTTGTAAAGGGAACATAGGCTTCGTTAGGTTAACATACAATAGTGTATAGCGAACCTATTTTTATTAGACTTTTTTCGGTGGTTAAACATCTTCATATGTTTATGCAAACTCAATTTACCTGCCAATCTTAAAGGCTCCAAATATACTTATTACTTTTAATAGCTGTATTTACTAATTCTGTTCTGCTGAATAATGAGTATTTTATGCAAAATCAATGTGGTTGGCATTTGTCCCTCCATTTTTGGACTCTTGTATGTTTTTCTGTTTATATAGTTCAACTCGTATTTAGAATTTGCGTTAACATCTCCCACTGTAGCTAGTACTTGAGAATCAGGAAGGGTAGGTGGTTTATTAGTTTGATTCAGAACACTTATGACCGACTTTTTGTTACCAATATTGACCAAAACTTTAACATTCATTAGATGTAAAGTCTGAATATCGCATTGTCAAAAAAAATAGAATTATATATCTCATTAATTTTCTTTCTAATTTTTCATCTCAATGTTCCACCTACGTTGGGGAAGTATAGCTACGACCACATTCGATGCAAGTCGAGCGCTAGGTTGTAATGAGGATATTTTAGGTGTATCGCAGAGTTGCTGCTAGATCTAGATGTACCACATGATGTTGCCTTAAATAAATTCTTATGATTAAAAAATATTGTACACCTTCAAGAATGCTAAGATTTAGAAAGCTTGTTATCAAGGTATACTTTCTGAAAATAATATGAACCACGTACCTGATATTGCCACTTGCATCCAAAAACCGGGTTTCGCCCGCAAATTAATAACAGCGGCTGTTTTATGCGTAGATGTGACGAAATTCACCTCTATGTTATTTCTACCTTTTTGTCTATTCCTTAGACTAACGTCATGGGCTATGAGTTTTCCTAAAGCGAATGAATGGACAAAGTTGGGCTGAGATTTGAAAAAACTGGGCTCCTGTTCAGTTACTTATCTCTACACTGACGTAGCAAGGAACGGCGGACCAGTTTAAGTTTTGAACAGGAAAATGGAGTTTCATTTTTATTTTCATTAGATTGGAGTTTGGTAACATTAAAGGTCCATTTTCGAATATTTGTTCTAATATTTATATTATTAAAAATAGAAAAAGTTTGCGCATTGTCAATATTTTCATATCAACAATGTACAACTGCTATTTAATCATTTAACTACCAAGTCACTACAAGAACGCGGAAGAAAAAGATATTTCATTTCTAGATACACTGAATATATGATTTAAGCGATCGAGCCAGGTAAGTAGTTTTAACATTAAATCGTTTATTCCAGGTCCTATTTAATATCACACAGCGCGAAAGTGATGGGAGGGTTAGTTGGTTTGGGGTAAGAGTTAGGGTACCCCAATTGTTTTTGACTGTGTTTTTTATTATGTATAATCCATTTGTTTGATAACACAGGGTGAAAATCAATAAAATAAAAAAAAATATGGCGAAAGGTTACAGAATAACTGGGTACACTGCACATGAAATTTATGTTTTGCATTTTAATAGCTAACACCCTGTCTGTTCTGGCTATCCTTGTTGTTAAAGAGTTGCAGTTATCCAATCAAAAAGTGAAATGGAAATCCTTCCTCCTTAAATTTTAGGACAGCCAACAAAATTGGTTGATCATGTATCTCAGCAAGTCGCAGGCCAGTCACCTGTAAATATGACTTGTCTTGTTGGTGCTAGACTGATTATGCTTCTTGTTTATTTCTAACCCTATATGATAAAGTTAATATAAAATAGGAGATGTGGCATGATTGTCCATGAGACAGCCACCCACTAAATTACAATAGAATTTAAACTGCTGCAGGTCCCATTACGGCCTTCAACAATGAACCATATCATAACGGAAGCTGTAAAAGAACCCGAAATACGAAATGTGAAACTATACATAAACACAACAATCGACCTAATATATTACAAAAATTGTGAACAAATAACCATAAATGACTATAAACAACGGCAACTACTGGACTACAGGTTCCTGGCTTGGGGCAGGCACAAAAGTATGTGGCGGGGTTAAACCGGTGGGTCAGCGCAAAACCCTCCCGTAACCTGGGACAGTGGTGTGACAAAACAGCAATAAAAACACACTATAAAAATCGGTTGAAATGGATTTAACTCTTGAGATCAATACTGTAAACAGATACAATTAAAAGTTAATACAAAATACACCGAAAGTATCGACCTCAAAGGAGTTCTCAAAGTTGCTGTCTGCCAGTTTAAAATCCTAAAGAACCGATCGAGAAACCAAGTTTTTCTTCAGTAATGTGTCAAGCAAACACGTTCAATTGGATTTTGTCTTTAAATATCATTAGAAGTCAAAGAAAACATGGGTTGTGCATATGCCAATATAATATATATTTATAGACAAGTAGTAGAAAATGTTGTAAGAAGTATAAACTGTTTAGTTCCGTATTAAGCTATTAACAAGAAAGTCAATATTACTACTGGTAATAAAAACCATATTTTAAGATTTCATAATAATGTTGTGACGATATCCTTTACGGATAAGTTTAAGATGAATTTTAAAACCATGTGGATTTTGTTTAAATTTGCGAGCTTCTGTAAACAAGGAGGATGTGATATCGCATGTTTTAAAAGATGACTACAAGTACATCCAAATTTTTATACCAAATCTTAATATTTATGAAATGTAAAGTTAAAAATTCAAAAATATATGTTTTATCGTTTTTACATGATTAATTTTTTTGTGAACATTTTCACATGTTTTAAATTTGGGCCATTTAAAAGTTTCCGTTATGGTATGGACTCTTTATTGAAAGCCGTAATGGAACCTATAACAGTCTAATTTCGATTTCATTTGGTGGATGGCTATCTAATGGAAATCATGCCACATATCCTATTTTTGTGTCGCCTTCTCCTATCAGGGCGACATATAGGAATCACTAGCGATATCCTGCTTCCGCGTCGTCAGCGTCACACTTTCTAACCAGCTACTATTCTACATGGTTGCTATTTAAAGTTGATGTGATGTTTAATGCAAGGTCAAGAGTACTTTTAAACTGGCGATTTCATATTACCTTTTAATTTTTACCTGGACAGGTGTTTCTTTCAATTAAGAGGTGTCATATGTAAACAAATTCCTTATATAGTTATATGCAAATGACAATAGTGACATCATAGTAAATAACTGGCCACACTTCCTGACTGAAAGTAGGCCTTTAATTAACAAATTTTACCATAAAGCCTTATGGAGGACTTTTTTGTTAATTGACAGAATTTGGTGGTTAATTCAGTATAGTTATGTATTAACAAATAAAATTGAAATCTGCAAACCTTTCTGAAATTGAGGATTATTCTGAATTTTGATAAATCATTTTCCTTGTGTTCATAGCTGTCAAATGGACTATAAATATATTTCTTTAACAGTTTACTTAATGACATCCTATCTTAACTTCATTTTCATGGATGAGTGATTTTGTCAAACTTTAGATGAGTTTTCCATTTCTCATTAACTGTTATACCAAGACCAAACTTATTTGGTTATTAATAAGATCTTGGTTGGTACTTGCCAATCTACTATAGGACATTTGACTTTGACCTGGTTTTCATGGCCCAGTGACTTAGGTGTAGATTTGGTGATAATTTTTTTCAGCATCTTCGCTAACCAAGGGTTTTGCTCAAGTTAGAAAACATTGAATGGCCCAGTAACACTCTAATTTAAAAGTCAGCCTGCATTCCTATTCTATTTTTTCCCCGTGAGTATAAAAATACAAATAATTTGTTTGTTCTATTTTAGTAAGACTGGGCTCAATAGCTAATATGTTGAGTCAACAATATTTGGTGTGCTAATTTATTTTTAGAGGTACATTTCTGTGCAGATGTCCTGTGTTATTGAAATCCCTTTTTTGGTCCAGCTGGTATTGTCAAATTATTGTCAGTTTCTCAATTATGTCACACATGTCAACAATATCTGATCTTACTTCTATTTTGTCAGTCTACCTTACGTCAGATGTCATTGACCTCATTTTCAGTATCAGTTGCTTTTGTTGAGCTTTCATGCATAATATGTTCAGCTTCTTTGTGTCTAGACCGCCTCGGTGGTGTAATGGTTAGCGTGCTCGCCTCGAGTGCGGAAGGTCGTGGGTTCGATCCCCGGCCGGGT
>JAULBM010072498.1:0-10039 GCA_032357055.1 Geukensia granosissima | reverse complement strand
TGAGCAGTGTAGGAGGAGATGCGCTTACAAGCTATGTGGACAGACGGACGGACGGACAGACAGACAGACAGACAGACAGACAAGGTGATTATAATTATCCTACATTTATTGCATACACTACGATTAGCAAATTAATTTATTAGATAGCTCTTGCATGTGAGTATCTCTGGCAGTTGCTAGTGCTAGACAGGGGAGGATGAAGTGGTGTAGAGTTTCTGCATCTTCTTGACATAATAGGCATATAGAGTTCACCTCTAGTTGGTTAAAGATAGCCTTATTGCTTTGTAGAATGTAGGTACCTGTTAGGAGTCCTAGTTTGACAGGGAGACGATGAATATCGATTGATGATGTTTGTACACTGTCAAGAGCAGGGTGGAGACGCCCAATTTTATAGTGTTGTTTTGCTATATACATGATTGTTCTTGAATATTGGGCTTTATCAATGACATGCTGTTTCTAGTAATGATTGATGGCTTTCTTGACTGTTCTTTTCCAGGATAGTTTCTCTGGTGGGTCATCTAGTAGGTGGAAAATGGATGGTAGATTGTATTTAACCAGTATCGATTTAATTCGTGAAAACCAACTATTTTGAATATTTTTTGCCATTAAAATTTTCTTGTTGCTATCTCTTTTTCAATTGAATCCTTGTTTCTGACTATGTTTCCATATGATCCTAATGCTAACATGTCAATGCTGCTAATTAAGGGGGCAGTTTCTGACAGAAAATAGACAGCTTAGTCGGCAGTATTTGTTGGTAGGGAGAGAATTTGTTTGATGCTCTTTCTGTTAAATACTTCTAACGGTTCTATTTGTTTGGCATTGGGCAACAAGATTTCTAACCCATACAGAATCACCGGTAGGACGTATGTCTGATATATATGGAGACTGTGGGTGAGGAATCTATGAAATTGTGCTAGAGATACTCGAAGACGTTGTACATTCAACCATTTATCAACAACTACTGAAACGCCGACGCCGACGTCACTGACGGCGGCGTCAACAATACAAGTACAAAATAAAAGTCCATTACTTCGCGCTGATTTCACGATATCCTGGGGGCGCCCAGAAAGTAAAACTATTATCTAGAAAATTAGACTTGCAAATAAAAGAAATTAACCTTCGAAATTTACAATGATCTCAGAATAAATTATCTTTAAAGTCTCTTCAAGTATATGAAAATAGAAATAATTAAAGTCTCTATCACTAGAATAATTAGCACTTAAAGTCACTTTCAAAATGAATAATCTTTAAAATACTTAAACACTTTAACGTCTTTGAAATAATTCACATTAACATGAATTTCACGAATTACGATGTCCATTTTCGAATTTTGTCCTTTGCCTGTAATTTAGACCTCCTCTCGGGACGGCATTCCTTGTCCTGTGATCGTGGTGGGCTGACTTCAAGTGGGTACAACTTTGACACTGGTCGATTTGTAAATCCATTAAGGGTTCGAAGTTTTACTGAACGAACCATTCCGTCATTTCCATGTACAAGTTCCTCGATTACGGCTAATTTCCAGTTAACTCTGGGCGAATCCTCCTGAATCTGAACGACATCTCCGACGTTTATATTTTGATTGTTATTTCCAAATGTTCTATGAAATTCCCTTAAAGAAGTAAGGTATTCATTCTTCCATCTTTTCCAAAAATGTGAAACAATGTCAGTTCTATTATGATAACGTTTGTTCAAATCAACATGAGTTTGCGATAATGTCTCTCCTGTATTTTCCATATTAGTCCTTGGATACGGAAGGCATGTAATTCTCCGGCCACACAAAAGATGGGATGGTGTAAGAGGCTCGGAGTCACTAATGTCTGAAGACACATAAGTAATCGGTCTGTCATTTAAGAAGGCCTCAATTTCGGTAATAACGGTATTTAACAGTTCTCTGTGTATACAGGCACGGCCCAACACTTTCCGTAAACAAGTTTTTGTCAATCCAACCATCCGCTCCCAAAAACCTCCGTGCCACGGTGCACGTTTGGGAATGAATTTCCAAGTAGTCCCATACAAGTTTAGTTTGTCTTGCAAAGATGAGGAATTTGTCAATTCGGTGATTTCCTTTGAAGCTGCTATAAATGTTGTTGCATTGTCAGATAACATAGTTTTTGGTAACGATCTACGGCTAACAAATCTCCTGAAGGCGAGTATGAAACATTCCTCCGTCAAATTTGAAACGATTTCTAAATGAACGGCTCTCGATGAGGCACATGTAAACAGGCAGATATATACTTTTGATGTTGTATTTTCAGAGTTTTTCACATATAAGGGTCCAGCAAAGTCTACGCCTGTCACTTGAAACGGAATATCCTCTAGTAATCTATCCTTCGGTAACTGTGGCGGATCAGGTTTTGGGTAAGATTGTCCTATGACTCTCTTACAAGTGACACATTTATTAAGAATGTTCCTTACACATTGTCGAATCCTCGGAATCCAGTAAGTTTGTCGCAATTGAGTTACAGTACTATTGACTCCTCCGTGTAGTTGATTTTCATGAGCATCCATTACGATCATGTTTGTAAATCGGTGTTTTGTCGGTATCAAAAACGGATGTTTTGTAGTTTCCTTGATATGTGCATTGTCAATTCTTCCTCCAGAACGCAATATTCCATTTTTGTCGATAAATAATCGTAACTGACGAACAATAGCCATTTTCCTATCTGAATTAATGCTTTTGATTTCCTCCTGAAATGCAGATTCCTGTACGGTTTTGATCCACTGAATACTTGCGTTTTGAATTTCCTCAACAGAAAGTGTAGAAATCGTTCTTTTATCCTTGTTTGACTTGCAGTTGTGAATAAATCTAAGTACATACGAAGTAACTCGTAAAAGTTTTCTCAAACTGCTGTAACGTTCCAAGTTTACAATTTTGTCTAATCCATTTTCCTGTAGTTGTGACATATTCAATAAAACATCTTCTCCGTGTGTGTTCAGTTCCTTGTGCGATGTATCCATAAACTCCTCTTCAATTGATACGTTTACATTTGCGCATATATTTCCATTCCAACTTGGCCAATCCTTTTCACTAGTAATCCACTGTGGTCCATGTTTCCATAGCGTATTTTCGACAAAGTGTTTTGCTGTAAGTCCCCGTGTTAACAAATCAGCCGGGTTATGTTCTGTCGGACAATATCTCCAAGTTGAATTTTCAATCAGTTCCTTAATTTCCTTTACACGGTTGGCCACAAACTTTTTGAGTGGTTTTGTAGAAGAAATCCATTTTAATACGATCTGGCTATCGCTCCATAAGTTGACTCTCATTTTTCCTAGATTTTGTAATAAATGTTTAGCTAGTCTTATTCCTACAACGGCTCCCATTAATTCTAGTCGAGGCAAAGTTACTTGTTTCAGGGGAGCTACGCGATTTCTTGCCATTACAAGCGCTGACTGGTTTCCTGTTGTGATGTAAGCACAAGCTCCGTATGCACGCATGCTAGCGTCCGTAAATATATGTAATGTTCTATCTCCAGAGTCCTTCTTTTCACGAGTGAAATAATATCTCGGAAATTTAAGCTTCACGGCGTCCTGTAGATCCTGTACAAGTTTTCTCCATTCTAATTGCAAGTCATCGGGTAAGTGTGAGTCCCAATCAAATTTCCGTTCCCATAAAGTTTGCATGAGTAATTTTGCTCTAACTGTGATAGGGCTAAGAAGTCCTAGCGGATCAAATATCCTGGATGACTGTTGTAGAATGATGCGTTTGGTCAATAATTCCTCTGAATCAGAAATGTTGTTTTGAAATAAGATGTTATCCGAGTTCACGTCCCATCGCAGTCCTAAAATTTTGATAAGATTATCACTGTCGAGACAATTTTCCGATTTGGCTAGATTTTGTAGTTTGACATTGTTCGATGACCACGATCTCAAATTAAATCCTCCTTCGGACATAACATTGCGTGATTCCTGATAAAATGAAAGTAGTTCGTCCTCCTCCGCAAAACTTGACAGTACATTATCCACATAAATATCCTGTTTCAATTTCTCCGTTGTGTTACTAGGGTGTGTTTTGAGATGCTTTAACATAGTCGCATTCAAGATGAAAGGCGAGCAAGTTGTCCCAAACAAAATAGCTTTAAATCGGTAAGTAATTAACGGACTTGATGTATCCATCGGATCACTGAGCCAAAAAAATCTGGTCATATCTCGGTCTTCCTCGTCTAATTCGATTTGTAGAAACGCCTTTTCTATATCTGTAGAAATAGCATATCTATGAAGGCGAAATCTTGTAAGAATCCCAGTTAAATCATTTAAAACCGGTGTGACGGACATAAGGCAGTCATTTAAACTGGCGCTCTCTTGCGACTCTCGGCAGCTGCAGTCGTACACTATGCGGATTGGGGTGGTTACGGAATCTTTACGGACTGCATGATGTGGTATATAATGTGCTCGGTTTACTGATTCTGACTCTTCAGGTACTCGCTCTATATAACCACGTTTCTCCTGGTCTTTAATGATTTCTGTATAAGCCTTTAACATTTCCGGTTCCTTTTCTAGTCTACTGATTACTCTCTCGGTTCTACGCTTCACAATATTCCTGTTTGTGGGTAATTCCGGACAATCCTCTTTCCATGGCAGTTTTGCGCAGTATTTATTGTCCTTGTATGTAATGCACGATTCCTGGTAAGTATCATAAAAACTTGTAGTTTCTTTTGAATTTTCAACTAGAGCTACACCCATTGATTCCAATTTCCAAAAACGCTCTATATCGTGTTCCTCTATTTTGTGATCAATCAATACATTTAGCATAGAAGCGGAATTAGGTTCATTTGAGCATCTATTCAACGGTCCAGAAAGTAAGTATCCTAATCTTGACTTTACAGCTGTAGGTCCTGGTCCCCGTATCACTTTGTCTTGTACTATGGCCCAATAGTAGTCGGCTCCAATTAGTAGATTTATCTCAAATTTGTCGTCCTGGGTAACATGATGAGCTAGCTTTAAACCATGTAAGTACGGTAATTTTGCGGCTTCTACATTCGCAACGTTTTGCAATGGTGCGGCGATTTTCGGCACAATAAGAACATCCATCGGTAATTTCCCGCCATTTTGTGTCTCTAGATGTATCGTAGCTTTCTCCATATGTCTAATATTGTGTGATGAGTCGCCAAAAGCGGCTAGGCTGATAGTAGCGGTACCATTCGATTTTACCTGTAACTGGTTAGCTAGATCTTGGGAAATAAAGGATTTCTGCGAACCTTCATCTAAAAGTATATTAGCTGACATACTGTGATTTCCATACCAAACTGGTGAAATAGCTGTTTTCAACAATATTTCTGTGTGAAATTGTACTGGCGGTGACGATGTGTGAAATGACGAAGTAGATGTTGCATTCTCTTGTTCGGCGCTACTTACGGCATTCAGAGCATTTGAATTAACTTGATTTACTGGTTTGGCTTGTTCAACGGGCTTGTTGTCTTTGTCACACAAACTAGTATGATGCTTTTTGTCACATTTACGGCATTTATAACGAGAACGGCAATCTGACGCTTTATGTTTACCAAGACAATTAAAACATAACTGCTTCTTTTTCACGATGGCGAAACGTGTTTCTCGGTCGCTTACCTTCGTACATTCCGTAGATAAATGCTGTTGGTCACAAAAGACGCATGATCTTACGGAAGAATTTCCTGCTGTTTTCTTGTAGTGATTCCCGGTATTTCTACTGTTTGGTTTTGGGGTAGCTTTAGTAACAAATGATGCAGTCGGAGTACAATTTTCTAATACATCACTTTGACCGGCTTCCTGAACTTGAAGCTCCTTACCTATAGCAAGACGTAATGCGTTTATATCCCAGCTGTATCCTCCATGTTCACGGGTAAGGGTTTTCCTTAATTCACTAGGCAGTTTTCTGAAGATTATGGGGGTAAGCAAGGATCCATAAGTGTCCTGACGCTGACCTAAAGATTCTAGTCCTCTGATACTTGTCTCAATTTTGTCGTAAAATATTCTCAGACTACTAAGTGACAAAGTAGGGCTTGGCAAATCTATCAGTTTCTGCATGTGAGCATCTATTATTTTACTGTGTTGGCCGAAACGGTCTCTGAGTAAGAAAATGGCCTGGTCATAGTTAGCATGTGTGAGTGATAGACCTGATATGCATCGTTCTGCGTCATCTCGTAGCTGCGATTTTAGGTAGTTGAACTTCTGAATGTTTGTCAATGCGGGGTTTGAATGTACTGTGGACTCAAAGGACTCCCAAAACGTTTGCCATAATAAAACGTCTCCTGAATACGTGGGTAAGTCCAGTGTAGGAAGTCTGTGGAAAAATCTCTGTGTTGGATGAGGGTCGAATGTATTCTCCATAATTGGTTGACTGTGGGTTGTGTTTGTGTTCTGATTTGTATTATGCGACGATTCTACATTGCTTGTCTGAGGTTGTGGATAATTAGAAAAATCACTCACCATAGCTTGAGGTGTAGATACTTTGGATGAGGAAATAATGTCCTTGTAACGGCTGATAGTTTCTTCCATCTGTAGATTGTAATCATCTGTGTCCATTATTTCCTGCTGCACGTCCGGCAATTCCGTAGAATCCAATATTTGTCCATCCAATTCTTGAAGAACACTCTGTTTCCGTTCTAGATTTTCGACCGCTGCCGCTAACTTCTGGTTGTTGATATCATTGTTCTCTAATTTCTCGTCGGTTTTGTTAATGAGTCTGGTTACAGCACCTCTGTGTCCTGCTCTAACTGCTTTTAACCTCTCCATTGTCACGGCACCAAAATGTGGGTGAGGAAACTATGAATTTGTGCTAGAGATACTCGAAGACGTTGTACATTCAACCATTTATCAACAACTACTGAAACGCCCACGCCAACGTCACTGACGGCGGAGTCAACAATACAAGTACAAATAAAAGTCCATTACTTCGTGCTGATTTCACGAAAACTGTCTTAAACTAAAACGAAATGCAAAGAACTAAAGTAAAGAGCACATAAATGCCGAAGTCATGACAACGAAATAGTAAAACAAAAACAATAGCAAAGTACTAAATTAACGAAGAAAGTAAAGGTGAACTTAGGTGGTTTCAGAACTCTTACATGTGCCTTAGACCACCTCACATAATACCTTTTTCCAAATGCAAGAATTCTCATAAAGTCCGGAATAATAAGAAACGCAATCTGTTAAGCATTTTACAAAAAGTTGTTACATAAACAAAATAGACGTCATCATTAACATCTAATGAACCAATTATGCGGATGTCCACACACATTTAAATGAGCATGCGTCGTACATGATTATATTCTGTTGTGAACCTCAGGTACAGAGGGGGAATAGTTTTATCCAAATGCATTACTGGGGATAAAAGAGAGAAAAACAAAGAAAGTTAAAGAATACATATTGGAAATGCATGTGTTTAGCATTTTGTGCAAATAAACTTTCTTGAAAAAGATCGTCTGCATCGTTTTCTTTCTTTTATCTAAAGAGATTTGTTTTTAAAGTAGTTTGAAAAAACATATATTACCATATCATAACGGTTGTTGGCAAGGCTCATGTCACGAATATATAAAAAAACTGAAGACTGACGGATATCTAAGAAACAAACCCTGTAGCTTCGATCAATTATTAATTTGTTTTACCTTAGAAATCACAGGTTTAAGAAAACAGATTGTGTCTGTATGTTTTAAACGCCCGCTCTGTCTAACAAAAACATGTGCATTTAAAAACAAAACAAATTAAACAGCAATTTTAAGACAAAGTATAGAAAGTATTGTACCCATTATAATAGTCAGATATAAAAAATGAAGGACTTGGAATATCTCCCATCTTATCTCATACATATAATTGTCTATAAAGTAGGCCCCAGACAAAGGTTGTCGCAAATATTATTGTTTACCCGATTTTATGCTAGTGAATCAATTAAACAGATACAAATATAAATTTGACTTCATTAACGAGAATCACGACAAGGAAAACCATGTACGCAGATGTGTAAAAATGGCAATCCTTTTATTTTTTTAGGATAAAACCATCTTTCTTACTGCTCTGTAAATTTTGGGGGTAATTCTGAAATTGAAAAAAAATGTAAATAGCATACATCTTGATTTACCTGTATATTTTTCGTTCATATTTGAACAACAATAACCCCTTTTTTCTATACAAAAGAATTGATGAAAGTTTAATAAAAGGACAATTAAACAACTGGCATTTTTTCTTCACCTATCACCTGTCTATTCGAATTGAGTGGAGAACGAAACATTTTCATATTTAGGTGACGACGTTAAACCAATTATATTTACGCATTTTACCACTATTTAGAGGATAGTTCAAAGAATTACGATTTTTATTTCTGGTTCAATGTAACGAGAAAAAATATTTTTCTATGCATGTCTTATAGTGGAAACCTATATAGAAGACAAGAGTGGCCTGTAAGTTCAAATAATGTCCTTGTATATAATGGAATACACTGAGAACCAACAATAGCATTGCTGTGTAGCTTTTCAGCACACAATGTAACGTTATTAAGAGAAAACCAAAGACTGAAGACAGTCAATATGGTGAAATATGGTGACAAGTTATACTTGACTTTCCTTTTCTTTTTCCTTCTATCTTTTAAACTTAATAAACAAACTGCAGTTTCCGTCATACATTCAAATATATAAAACTAAATAAATGCAAATATATGCCAATATATAATCTGGAATTGTATCCAACAAACGGGATTTTTACATTCAAGCTTTTTCATTTGATTATACCCAGTGGGACAACAAAGATAAACAAAAGCATCTTCCTTTATAGATGGTTATACAATGAAGTGGGAAAATGGGGAAAAGGCGTTTGATATCTTTTCAATGCTGGAAAATTCTAAAAGGGCGTTTATTCAAGTTAGATTAAAATAACCAAAAATAAGAAACAGGTCGCATCCATTCTGTCAGACCCTTTTGATTTTATAAAAATTTGAATATACTAAAGAAGCAGACAGAAACGGTAAGCCATAACCTACAAAATGAAACGAAAGACACACAACATTACACTGAAAACTAAAGCTGAAATAACACGAACCCTCCAAAAAACTAGGGTGTGTTTATGTACTCCGGCGGGCTAAGCATTCCCTGCTCTATTAGTGTCACCCAGTCGTATTACACACTATAAGAAGCCAGTGTTCAGTCACAATCAATGTCACAACCGGCATAGGAAAAACGAATTTGTACTCACGACAGTGGGAAGATAACCATTGTTATTTGTTTGATAGATATTTTGTACCGGTCAGCTAAATCATGATGGCGACTGATTTTTTTTTTGGACATTTTAGGAAGTCTAAGATCCAAACTTAGTAAAAGAATTTCTAAATTTAAACAAGCCGAAATAGAAAGCAAAATCCGACGGTAGAGACATCTACTAAGTGCAGTACGTTTCAGAGAGTATCCAGCAGACGATCGACATTCTTTTAACCACCAATAGTTCTCATCTTTCTTGTCCTTTTTGACTGACTTCTTAATATATATTTTTATATAATGATACAACAGTATAATTAAACAATAGTTATGGCATTGTTGTAAAAAGCACAAAGTTCAATAATAAACTTTCAAAAAATGGACCCCGGGGACGGCCGCTATATATATAGAAATAAGCCGTTTAGTTTCTCCGCCTGCAAATAGAACCCCTGCTAACGGGGCGTCCGTTGGTTGGGCGGATGTATAAATACTGAACCAAGCCAAAAAACTTAGGTTAAGAAATTGATGGCTTGGTTTCTCCGCCAGGAGGTAGAAACTGTCCTAAAGGGGCGTCCGATGGTTGGGCGGGATGCATCAATTCTCAAATCGTCTCGGATGGGAAAGTTACCACCGTGTTGTAATATTTAATGTAACCATTCCGTTTCCATTCTACGAAAGCTCAAACACAAATTGAATAGAAAAAAATTTAAAAAATATACTTAGTTTATATTCGTCCATTACTTGATTACATTGAAGTATGGGATAACTGCGGATCTATCAACCAAAATAAACTAGAAAAACTGCAGTCGGAAGCCGCAAGACTATACTCTATGTCAGAGTTTGTTGGAAAGGGTAAAAACGTTATGGAAGAAAAACTGTCTGTT
>JAULBM010072487.1:0-10040 GCA_032357055.1 Geukensia granosissima | reverse complement strand
AAGCTATAAAGTTTTGTCACCAACATAATGTAAGTCTATATCAGAAGTTTACTGTCCTAAAAAATCATGGAAGGGGGTTTGAGGATCCACATATTGAGTTGTCTTGCATTTCACTATTCTGATTGATTGAGAAGATTATTGTGTGTCTGTAGAAGTTCAAAATTAATGAACAGGAAAATGACAAAATAAGTTAACATACTTCTAATGTCACATACTTCTAATGTCACCAGAGATGTTTGAAAAGGAACAACTTTGGTGATAGATAGTTATGGAAAGGAGATCCTTTACAAATTCAAAACAGAAATAAGATTTCACAAAAGAACATATATTCACAACAATTTTCCGGAATAAACTCAAATTGGATTATTCTTGATGTTTGAGTGCAGAATCTTTTTTTTTATTATTATTTTTCGTTTTTGAGAAAGTACAATGACAGATCATAAAGAAATATTAAGCTCTTATAGCGAGAGGTTTTAAAATTGTCCTTGTAACCATGGTGATTGAGCACATTAGTTTTGCAAAATTACCTCTTTGAAATGTTTGCTAACATAATATTTTTATACCATAGTCCAGTTGTCAAGCTTTTGTTAATAGTGCAAAATTAAAATAAGATAACGGCAGTTCACATAGCAGAGTGATTATCAAGCATATCCCAGAAACCTCTGATTGTCCATGGATAGGATTATAAAACCTAAACCTGTGTCAAGTGACAGATCCTGTACTCTTTGTTTATATAACTCTTATCCTCCATAGAAATTTATGGGACAAATAAATGGTGTAATTTACAACTGAAGTAGTGATTTTAAACTATGAAATTACTTCATGTTGACATTTATACACTGACAAAAAGTTTGTTGTTGGCTAATCTTTGTTCTGTGTTTGGTTTTCTATTTTATGTAAGTGATGTTTTGGGCTTCCTTGAACTCTTTATAGATTTACATGTCCTTTTCAATATAATTCCAAATTTTGGCCAAGGGATGTATGCACTTGAAGAAAGTGCAGTTGACGCCACCTTTTTTCAATAATTTTGGAACAGACCATTATGTTTTAATTTCAATGCACTTACAAGATATGCTTGTGATAGTATATTTTACAAACTTGCTTCTAATGCAGATATATAAACATCATAGGATTTAATTATGAAATAACAGTGATAGTTTAGTCTAATAGAAAGGAAACAACAGTGATATTTTTATCGTATAGAAATATACGTCGAATATACTAGAAATATACCAATTGTTAGTGTAATTTAGTGCATTTTGTAAGTTTTCATGATCATACTTGAGAAATTTATATTCTTTAAAATTTTGAATAAGAAGTACGAAAATTAAAACTCCTCTTTCATTTTATTCATTTACTTGGAATAATAGGATAAAAGAACAAAACACATTATTATAAATAAACATGTCCAGGAAATTGAGTGCAAAATTATTCTGTATTCCGATACCTGCAACGATGGATAAACATGTAATTTCTTTTCAAAATCTAATTAAAAGGAAAAAGATCATCTTTAAATGCATTTGAACAGTGGAATATATTTTGTCATTGGATATGTAAAGATTGTCAATCTTTTAAACTAAATTTGGTTTTGTCGTTTTCGTGAGAAATTAGAATTTTATGCAATTCTGTGGTTACATATGTATGTTGCAAACCATAAAAGTTTTATATAATGCAAGTTGAATTGACATAAAAATTACCTGTTTCTTAATGGTAAAATAGTTATTAGGCCATAAACATTGATGGTTAACGATTTTTATCAGATGCAATGGAATAAAAAATTAACTTTCTTTATTGTCAAAGAATATTAAATTTTAAAATTCAAATTATGTTTTGCACCATCTTGTCAACCATATCATATTTTATAAATAAACATTGTCATAAGTGGTTTCTTGGATAAAAAATTGTCAATATTTAGGCAATGGATCAAGACGAGTTTATTACTTTAAAAAATTTGTTTAGTACATATGCCCAGAGAAGAATATATATGTGAACTTATATCCTGTCAAATCTTAATTGTTAATTTGGCTTAATCTTAGCTTTTGCTTAAAAGTTTAAAAAAAAATCAGTCTGTTATTTGAATTATTTTTTTTTAGCAAAGTTCCATTGTAAGATAAACACAAATATTTAGCTGAAATACAGCTTTTTAAAAATTCTGTCACATGTTTGGAATTCACAAGAATTTTTTCTGTCAAACATCATTTTCTAAACATTTTTCCCAGCTTATTGAAATCAAAACTTGTTGATATTTGAAGTCTACCTTATATATGTGTTATGTTTGGAATGCAATGCCAGGTTCTCAACAAACACAAAAATCTTGTAACTTTAAAGTTGAGGAAAAATCTGGTTTTATCCCATTTGTTAGATTGTAAAAAGGGCTCAGCATTACCATTGCTATCTTAAATCTGTACCTGTAAATGCAGACATAAACATCTATAATAGGGTAAGAAGATATCTAATGATTCACCTTTCCCATTTTTCCAGAAAAAAATTTAAGAAAACCTATATTATATCCTAAAGAAAAAGCATGCAATATTCTTACATAATCTCTGTTATAACTAGAATATCAAGTTTGATTTCTAATGACAAGTTTGTGAAATTGCCTAATTAAATGATTTATCAACTTAAAAAAAACCATTTTAAGATCAAAGAAGGCAACAATTAAAATCTAGTAGTGTCACGAACAGAAATCTTGGATTTCTTACTTGTTAAAAAGATAATTACATAATACATGATTTTTATGACCTAATGCAGGAATTACAAAAATACATGTAATTCAAATCTTCATTATGGGTTGGACAGTTTTTGAAATCAACAATAGAATATAAAAATGTGAAAATGTATAATCTGTTATCAGATCCATATCGGTGCTTCCATACATGCAAAATTTAACAAGCTGTGAACAAAAAAATGTTATTTTTCTTGGTTACCGTTACAATAAATTTCTGAGAGGTTTCATATTTTTAAAAATAGGTTTTCAGTTATTTTCAAGTCAGCGCTGCATAAAAATTATCAGTCTAACAAGATTGAAAGAGGATTGTTTCGGAAATAATGGTTACCAAAACATTATCAGATGAAAAACATAAACAAGAATCTAGCATGATCTTACATAATGGTTACCAAAACATTATTGGATGAATAGGTAAACAGGAAGTTAGCAATGATCTTAAAGACAAGAAATTAATCAATTTATCACTTTTACATTTTAATTAAGAGTGATCTCCCTTTCCAAGGGTTTTAGTGTCTTTTTTATATCTTAACTACCCTGAAGAAAACACAAAAAAATCCTATTGAAAATTCAATGGCACATATTGTATAAAACTGATCTCAGAAACATCTGAGTTAGCTAGTGACATTTTACCAGAATGGTTTTTATTCTTATTTTCAGTGTATCCATAGAGATGTTAAGCCAGAAAACATTCTTATATCAAGACAAGGCACTGTTAAATTATGTGACTTTGGTTTCGCCAGAGTATTAAGTAAGTACTTGTGTAAATAATTATCCTTAACTTCATGATGGTAAGGCTATCTAGTCATTGAGGTGAATTCAACTGGCAATATTTATCCTTATCCATAAGAAAAATGATTTAAGTACATGTATAGTCATTAATCTTTTAATTGGTCAACACTCAATCAGATTTTCATTTAGCTATAATGTTTACATGTTTGTCTGAAAAAATTTGTTGAGACATTTGGTTCACCATCAAATTATAAGAATTTATTGAAGGGTGGATTTGCGCAATTTTAAATTAACACTTCAAATTGTGGCATTATTCAAGTTGGGCTTGCCCATTTAACTACTTGAATTTTGGCATTATTCAAATTGTGAAATTTAACACTTGGGTTTTGATATTTTACAAGTTGGGCTTGCGAAATTTAGCACTTGAATTTTGGCATTATACAAGTTGGACTTGCCCTATTTAACACATGAATTTTGGCAATAATCAATTGGCTGCCCTGTTTAACACATGAATTTTGGCATTATTCAAGTTGGACTTGCCCTATATAACACATGAATTTTGCCATTATTCAAGTTGGACTTGACAAACTTTATATAAATTGTGCTTGGCTATCCAAATTTACACATAATACTCTTAAACATGAATAAGAGAGACCTCTTAAACATGAATAAGAGAGACCTCTAGATTTCTAAATTCCCTCTGTTTTAATTGTGTGAGTGCAGTCTCTCTGAAATTTACCCCATATCTTTCCATTTTCATAAATATAACAATAGGAGATATGGCCTAATTGTCCACAAGACAAATGACAGTTGAATCTAACATAAGCTTGTTTTAAAATATAAAAAAATAAGAGATGTGCCATGATACAGCCATTTACCACATGACAGTGGAAATTAAACTTCTACAGGTCCCAAAAGTTCCATTAAGTTATAATCTTAATACATGTCCTTAAATATCTGCAAAAAACCATTGATAAAGATAAGATCACTTGGGGTTTTTGATTTGTCATTGTAATTGAATAAAATGTAAGCAATTTTCTGTCTGTGAACTGATTTTTGAAATTTGAAGTGCAGTTTCGGTAAAAATTTTGAAAGTTAATGGGAGTCATGGACTTCTATTAAATTACAGTAAATCATACTCATAAAAGAGTAGGAAAGTAATATTTAATTTGGTGAAGCTTCATTTTATTCTAAAATTCCACTTTGAAGTACAACTGACACTCATTTGCCATGATTAAAATTTCTCAATCTTATCTAAAAAGCTTATAAAAAATGCCTTAAAAGGAGAGAGCCATCAAATAACAGTCATGGAAATATGTTTAAAATAGAAAATAAAGAGATATTCTATCCTTTGATGTAGAATTGTGATTGCAAATAAATTGTGTAAGAAATGCTATTAATTTTGTTTTGATAAAAGGGAGGATGATATTCGTTAGAAAGATATTATTTCATAACTGAATATTGATCGAGTGGTTTATCGGAAACGAAAAACTAGTATATGGGGTCGTTAATTGTGCATAAAACGCTTTAGTGATCATTGTAATGTATGGATTTAAAATAAAAATAAACAATATGGTAGCCTTGAAAATTTCTTTTGATAAGCGTCAACCTGCTATGGTTTCATCGGAGGTGCAACGAATCAACAAAGAACAACTGTCGTTTTTAAAATTCTTCACTTTGAAGTTATTGTTTCCTATCTTTTGTGCGAGAAAACAAAATGTTAAAACGACTGCCATTTAAAAATGGGTCTTTATCAATGTTGTATTTTAACTTAAGTAAACAAAAAGACAGATAAGACGAGATCTTGTTTTATCTTTTAACAACAAACCTTTGTTTGAGGAATTTTACATAAAACCCTGCTGAAGTTTTTTTAATCAAAACATTGACAGGTTGACAATTTATTTTGCAAGGAAGAACTAGTTTTATGATTCGGAATGTTGTACTTTATTTGATAAAATTTTTACTTCTTTACGAGCGAAAATCCTTTTGTACGATTTTTTTTACACTTATAATGTGCATTTGAAGAACTTATTTGAGGTGTCCAGGGATATAAGCCCCCTAGCTATTTTCATTATTTAATCAAGTGCAAATCAGACAAAAAACTTTTAATTTTAGTACATGTATACCTATATCTAGGACACTTTCCCATTATACTCTTCACATTGAAAAGTCGTCAGTTTTTCAAAAATTGAAAAATCTAAAAAAAATTAATAATTCATGATAGAAAATTCTTGAAATTGGAGTTTTGTGAATATTTTTATTACCTATTTGATTATTGGATTTTCTCCAAAGTTTCAATCCATGTTAATGCTGCGATGCAACATTTGAATATTTATTAAAGATAATTTCAAACTCAAATCAAGCATTTTTCTAACTCAGAATATTTCTAAAAGTAATTCAGTAAACACAGATAAAAGGCATGACGGTCATTCCTTTTGAAAACAAAAGAAAAAACAACAAAAGATTAAATCTTTTTCACCTGAAAGTCAACCTGTACAAACTTACTAGATTTTTTTATACACATTGGGGCAAAAACTTGATTTTTTTCATATAATGTGGGAGAAAATATGACATTTTATTACATGAGCACAGCTTCACAAACACTAGTTCTCCTATAACAATTTTTCTATTTTCAATTTGGTACAGAATTCTAAACAACATGTTACCAGACCATTTTGGAGTTGAAATTTTTGTAGTTAGTAGTCATGCTGTCAGTCTCCACCAATATCTGACACAAGTAACTGAATTTCATTGAAACTTTAACGAAATGATCAGTACCTAATGGCAGTTTCTGTTTTGATTTATTTCCTGAATTAAATTGGAGGTTTTCTATAACAAAATTGCAACACATAGAGGATAAACAAAATGTACCCCTTTTGAGGCCACAATTCATTCTAAAACTGTTTAGTGAAACCTCTACAGAATCTTATTGCAAAACATGGACACTGGTATTGCTAAATAAAATTCAAAGATACTTAAAGGGCAGATGAAAGTTGTTCACTCAGAAGAGGGACAAGACCATGACCAACAAAACTAAATGAAAGTCAAACATTAGATCATAAAACATGATACTATTCATAGTAGAGCATTTTAGTGGAATTGACTTGCAGCATTTTAAATTGAATAGATTGGAACAGAGAAATAAGTTTGTCCTCTTTCATTTTGTTGGTCATGGTCTTGTCTGTCTTTTGACTTAATTTCTGTCTGTCACTTTGTTATCTTCAAATTTTTCCTTCAACTAGTCTACTAGTCTAATCAAGTGCTTTCATTAGAGATACTTCAAAATTAGTTTTGCTGTTTTGAATTTTTCGTTGCTGAGTGACAAGGAGTAAAGCTGAAAATGCTGAGCTTAAAATAATAAGTCAAAAATTCCAAACAGTTCCTAAATATTTTTCGAAATTAAAGACATTATTAAAAGACGAGCAATTATTTTAAACTCAAAGAAATAAGACCTACAGCCATTAAGGTATCCAATCCAAAATAAAAATGGTGGTCACATATATATATATATATTTTTTTAACAATTTAGAGGAGAATGTGCTTTCCTTCATTACTTCTAATCTTTAAAAATATAATGTTTCTGAGTAGAAAAATCATTTGAAAAATCTGTTTTATTTATAAAAAAATTTACTATAAATTAATAATATTTTCTGAAGTTTCCAGATCTTTTCCAATGTTATTACATGAGGTTCTTCTAGGAAATCTGGATATTTTCAATAATAACATAGTAAGTTAGGATCTGAATACCTTACTTTATTATTTTTCCTTAAATTAATGACCTACGTCATTAATTAATTATTTGTACTCACAAATAAGACCTATAGTCATTAATTTCTTCTGTGTAATTTTACAATCTTTCAGATGAATTGATTGAGAGTTCATTATATACATTTTGAAGTCTATTGACAAGAGTTATTGAGTTCATTTGGGATATTTAAGACATAATGTAAGGAAATAAAATTTCTGCTTTTATTTGTCACTAATCTGTGAAAATTGGTTACCATGAAAAAACTAAATAAATCAACAGTAAAATAGTATGATAATAGGTTTCAAATTAGATTTTTACCTTTAAATTAACGTTAATGGGTAATTGTCACAGTAATGTTAAACCTAAGTTACTATATCATAATTAAGTAGACTTGGTATTTAAATTCTAAATGACTTCGTGATAACAGAGTGATGTAATAATTTGACTTTTGTACTAAAAAAAAATTTAAGCCTTCTTTGCATGTTATTTTGGAGAAAGAGAAAATCGCTTTAGGTAGAAATATGCAGACCACACAGTGTTCGTTTAGTTTTTTCTGGACACTTCAAAACTATAATAAACAGTTTGATTTTCCTTTGGCTCGCAATAAAAACGTAATCCTGACTCTTTGGGTGATATGTACATATAATGAAAACATTGTATGGGGTACCACTGTAAATTTTTAGGAGTCGCACAAACATCACAAAAATTTTGAAAGCTCGACGTCTCCACAACACCTCTAACAAGAATGGATCGTGTTTTAAATGATTTCCTCTGTCTCATTAGGGTACAGTTCTTGTATGATACATTGTACTATAAGATATAGTAACTTGGCTTCTGCTGGCCATTCAACTGCCTCGGTGGTGAAATGATCAGCATGCTTATCTCGAGTGTGGAAGGTCGTGTGTTTTATCCCCGCCTGGGTCAAACCAAAGACATTAAAATTGGTATTTGCTGCTTCTCTGCTAAGCAGGCAGCATTAAGGATTAAGAGCAAAGGCTGGTCTGCCCAGAGTCAGAATAATGTGTCTGGGTTAAGTGGCACGTCTTCCTGCGGACTGTTGATTTCGTGAGGTAGCACTATAAAATTCTGGCTCAGCGTGTTGGTCTAGTACAAAGCAGGCTTCATTCATCATCACTCAACATTAATATGCTCACATCCTGAATATGCATGGAATATTTGCCACTGGACATTAAGCACCATTCAATCAATCAATCCACTGGCCATTTTCAATGGTGAATCCTATCCTTAGTCAATATACATGTAAATTATTGTCAGCAGTACTGACACTTTAACACATTTTTCTGAATAAAATGGATATGTTGTAAGCTCTGGAATAATACTGATGTTTGAAGATTGAGACTGAAAATATTGGCGTGATAGGGCAGATAAAAAAGAGATGATTCTTTCAGTTAAACTTTCAAAATATCTTATTATGGGCAACATCATAATGTCCTGCGACCACTTGTCTAATTATAACATTTTCAAATTTCATTGCTCAAGGCTAATCCATGTACGATACTAGACATCTAAGGCATCAACATCATAGGAAAAATTTCAAAAGTTTCCTAGCCTTTTTGATCTGTGACTATGTTTTCAAAGTTTGTACCCCCGCATTAATTTTGAAATCAAGGTCTGGGGAAAAGGGTATTTTTCAAAAGAAGGCCGTTTAAGATCTTGTGTTGGACTTGTTTTTGAAACAGGACCTCAAAGTAATGTGACAGACGTAAATTTATGAGAGGTTACTGTTTGAAATGTACTTATAGCATACCTTAATTTTCCTTATTTATTTAACATATATAATTTTGTATTTTGTTACTTCCTAATGAAAACAATGTCCAAGTGTTTTCAATTGCAATACTATACTATTCTTTGGTACTGTTTCAATTTTCCCTAGAGTCAATATTCTCAAAGCGGAGTATAAAGGATGTATGAGAATACAGTCTGGGCAAGCCAAGACTACCAACTGCTGGAAAAAAATTTAGCTTTTCAGTTTTTAAAGATTTTTTTAAGAGTGTTGATCTCGTTTCAGCTGGCCCAGGAGATGAATATACAGATTATGTGGCCACCAGGTGGTACCGAGCCCCAGAGTTGTTAGTAGGAGACACCCAATATGGACCCCCAGTAGATATATGGGCAATTGGTTGTGTTTTTGCAGAATGTCTGACTGGCCAAGCACTATGGCCAGGAAAATCAGATGTAGATCAGTTATATCTGATCAGAAAAACTTTAGGTAAATATGATAAAAAAACCAAACTTTTCAATTATTTTTTTTATGAAATGATTGCATTGTTGAAAACATGCCATTGAAATGAGTATTACCAAAAACAGATGTACTGGTAAAGACAAAAAATGAAAGATTCTCACATATTACAAGGGAAACATAGTTTTCAAAAGGAATGTCAATAAATCTACATAGTTAACTAGAATGCAAATAGTAAAAATACATAAAATGAGCATTCCAAGCCAGAGAATTTTAATATTCTAGTGACCTCTGGGTTTGGTTTGACATAGATCACTAGGATTCATACAGCAAATTTCTTATGTTAATACCATAGGTCTGAACATGTAATTGTTAATCTGTTACTACTGCTGGGTTCAGATGTACATTTTAAACATCTGCAATATTTGGAATGTTTCAAATAAAGTTGACTCACTACATAAAGGAAGCAACTTGTAATATAAGTTCAAGTTTAGCCTTGTGATTTTAACATGTTTTACAAAGCACCCAAATAATATGTCATCTCAAACTTTTTAGCTGACCTGGCCAAAGGCCATGTGAGCTTTTGTCATCACTTGGCGTCCGTCGTCCGTAAACTTTTCACATTTTAATCTTCT
>JAULBM010072476.1:0-10040 GCA_032357055.1 Geukensia granosissima | reverse complement strand
GAATTCGAAGATACCAAAGGGGCAGACAGAAATCGTAAGTCGGAAGACAGACAAGACCACGGCCAACAAAATGAAACTAAAGACAAACATAGAACACACAACACTACACTGAAAACTAAAGCTGGAGAAACACGAACCCTACAAAATCTATGACTTGTTTTGCGAATCACCACTTTATCATGACTTGTTTTGCGAAGCATCATTTAGTCATGACCTGTTTTGCAAAGCACCATTTAATCATGACTTGTTTTGCAAAGCATCACTTAGTCATGACTAACAGTTTTTCACATGATCAGCATATCGATATTTCATTTCCTTTTAATTTCAGTTGGTATGTTTGGCATGGATTCAGACGGCTGGTCATGCTATGGTTGCGGTATACAAGAGCAGATGAGAAATTGCGCTGATATTAGCATCGATATGCCACTAATGGCAGAAACTGTAAATGACAATACCAGTGAACTAACTCTTTCAACAAATATTACCAATCAATCGATCCTTCCAACCAATATAACTAGTCAGATAACAATTTCGACGAACACAAATCTGAACGAAACCAGTTTAACGAATGCAACCAGCGAATCAGACGTTTACCTGAATTCTACAAGTCAGCAAAACATTCATAATAATGCAACCAGTCATCTAAATTTTACATTACAAACACCTAATCAAAAAACTGCTTCAACGAATTCAACGAGTCAGCAAACCGATTTAAAAAATAAATTTGTTGTTTCGACTCAAACAACGTCAATTTCATTAACAACATCAGATCGAACCTACTCTACTATAAAAAGTTTATTTTTTAACAATCTGACAAATGTATCTATGACTACACCAGCTACTATCTTTCGGACTATTCATCCAAGAAATTATCATAACCGCAGACATAAAGCTTTTGTAAATCAAAATATTGTGCAACAACTCGCCACTGCAGTTTCTTCAGGATTATTGCAACCAAAAAGCAAGGTTATGTTCCCGAATTCGAAGGCGCAATTTGATATGTTAACTTCAACTCAACGACACCTCAGTCGTTTAATCGAAGCTTTAACAACGGCGAATAGCATACCAAATCCGCAGTCAATTACAAATTCACAAGTACGAAAAGCAAGACTTAAAACATCGAATTCACTGCCAAACTCTACTCCATCTTCAGTTTTCAGTTTCAACTTCTCTGGAAAGGAAAGTCAAATTCGAACAATACCGAATTCAAAACCAGGGAGCAACCCATGGTCATTTATGCACCATCGAGTAAGGAGAAATGTTCTTCCCTTGAAAACGGAAAAACAAAATATTTTCAAGATAAAACAAAAAGTAACAGCTAACTTACAAACTCATATAACTGGTTTTCCGTCAATATTTCTAGATTTTCTTGGTAAACTCAACAAGAGGGATGATTATACAGAGAAACACTTTGACGTTGAGAAAAAGGAGGCTTCAACAACGAATAAAATACCCGAGAAACATAAAAATAAAGAAAACGTATCTATTAAAAGCTCGCTTAAATTAAATAATTTGGTTCCCTCCTTATTGTCTGTGTATGGTACCGGTATAAAGGAACAATTAAACAATGACAGTAGTGAAAGTGAATTTTTTTATTCTGTTGATGAGGAATCAAACATGGTTGATGACCCCATATTGACCTCAATGAAAACAAAACGAAACTTTAGAAATGATAAAGAGATGAACGACGCCTACCGCAGTGTATTTTTGTCGAATTTTTCTGAAACTGATGATTATTTACTGAATCAAACAAGTGGTTCAACTAGAAACGTAAACGCAGTGAAGATGGAGAATTTCAGAAATGAAGAGTTAAGCGGATTGTTCACTCTGCAGGAACAAGATTGGTTGTCAGAAGAAGTAAGTCAATATGATATCGTTGGTTATGATATTCCGATTCTTAGTGAAACCATACAGCCACATACGGAAAAGGAAAAACCAAAAGATCAGTTGGCTGAAAAGAAAGGAAAGAAAAAGCGGAGGAATAAAAGCAAACGAAAAAATCGTCGTATCCAATCAAAGAGTAATGAAAATGTTAGTGAAACTGAAAATGTAAGTTTCAAAAATATTACTCAACAAGAAGACACAATGGATAAAGGGAATCAATCAACTCCAAATGCAGCGGGTAGAAATGAAAAAACTAACTCTGTTTTGGATTTAGTCAAGAATGAATTGACGGCTGAGAGGAATCAAAACGAGATGATATCTGACAACAGAGTCAATAATATGACTTCTGATACAAAAGAATATGGACCCCATATGTTTAAAACGTCTTTTATACTTTCTGTTTCTGATAACACTGTTGATGGGAATGTGGAGAGTAGCACCACTTTTTACAATTTACATAGGAATGCCGAAAATACCACTTCCCCAACAGAAATGACATCTGATAATTACCAAAGAACAGGCAAGCAAAAAGTAACCAATCGTATGAAAGAGAACGAAGAGCAAACAAGCATAAATATAGCAAATAATGTTTCTGAAACGAAAAACACATCTTTCGAGTTTCATACTGGTGACAACAAAGGAAGGAGTTTTGGTAAAATTCAAAATGGTGAGCAATTGCAAAGCAATGGTCAAATTGAACGACAGGAAGATACAACTGCTACAACGACTGCAGCACCTGAAACAAATATAAAACCAGAAATTACAGATTCTCATACAACGATTAAAAATCACACTACAAACGTATACGTTGATGACAAAAAAATTCAGAAGAAGAATATAAAACAAAACAATGAACATCAAAAATCTAGAAAATCAATCGCTATGTCTAAAGATATATCCTTAGTACCACTAGTGGAACCGGTATTGTCTAAAGAAAAAGTCATACAATTATCACCAGAAACAACACCATCTAGTCAAGGTCGTCATAGCATCTCATTTGTTAAAACAACAACCGAGGCAAATGCAAATAGAACCATGTTACATAATTATCATTCGTATGATGTCTTTAATGAATATCAATCAGACCAAGGTAGTTTAATGAACGCTCTTGATAGACATGATAAAAGAAATCAAAACCAAAACGATAATGGGATTCCAAATATGACTCGTCCAACGGAACGAGGCATTATGGATAACGTTCAATATAATTTGTACAGTTCAGGTGTTCCTCATAGCGTTCAACGAATATCACTTGATTCTAAACCGATGGATAATGTTATTCACAACATTATCGATGTCAGGAATTTGGAAAAATTAGCTAGCACTGAAACACCACAGTATTCATCTAGTAGTTTGGTTGGTGAGGAGAAAGTAAATTTTGGTAACCAGGTTACTGAACTTAGTCAGTCAAAGGAAGTAACTGTCACAAAAACAGAAGGTATTCCCACGGCTTCTGAGTCAGACAGAATAAATCCTACTTTATTGTTTGAATATAGTGCTTTAATTGATCGTCAAAACAAAGATTTAAACTCTGTGGGTCCAATGTTTTATAACGCACGTAAAGGTGACGTAGTACACAATTCACAAATAATTGGTGCGAAGGAAAAGGATTTTCATGATACTACAAATAAAGATAAAGCCAAGATAAACTCGACCTATATTCCTTATTTAGCAGACTATCAGTATAGTTTAAGAATAGAGAGAAAACTTGATAGTAACGATCCTGATAAAGCACAGATAAACCCAATCAATGAGAAGGTTCACCCGAAGAAAAATCTCATAACAGATAGGATGACAACAGGTAGTCAAGTGTCTGATGATCAGATCGTGTTCAATTTAAATAAAATTAATTTAGAACCATCAAGTATAAAAGATCGTTATCAACAGTCTGTGCAAATTAAGGAAATCGCACCCAGTACCCAGCTTCCGACTGTAAATTCTCCTCTAGGTATTCCAATTCGTCCACTGCTTATGGATTATGCGATTAAACAAGGTTTATATAATAACATTAGAGATGATAAGCTAGCCTCTACCAGTAACCCACAGGCAAAAAGAAGAATTACTAGCGGAAATAAATTGCATATAATAGCAAAGGAATCAAACGCCCAACCAGAAGGAATTATTATTCAAACTGTTACCTCTCCTAGTACTATTTCACCAGTGCCAGTTGATTATAACAGTTCTCCCATGAGGTCCACAGATACTAGTAACAATATATATCAAACTCAAAAGAACAACAATGATACAGACAGCAGCGACGCCATGGTGTATTTCTATGACGTAGGCTCCCCATCAAATAAGAAGATATTTATACCAACAAGACAGTATGATCCAAGCAAAAATTTCGAAAAATCGGTTCGCAGCTCAAACGGGGATAAAAAGGGGCTTGTTAGGTTTTTATCATCCGCATCCCCTTTCACAGATGTAGTCAATGGAACGGAACTTAAACGAATAAATACAAATGACAATAAACAGAAAGCATCCTTTGAACCTAAAAGTTTGATACCAAGTACGACCGGACCAAAATTGAACTCAATCAATGATATCAATAACAGAGATGAAAAAGTTCAAGACAAAAACAGTGTTTTGAAAGAAGAATTTGTGAATAATTTTCACGATAGACAATTTAACAACAAATTGAGACAGGGAACAATTATGTACAGCTACATTCCACATATAAACAGAGGTCTCATCATAAAAAAACAACAAGTTTATAAATCACAGATTTCACCTCTACTAAATGGAATACGTATCCTGAATAATTTTTCGAAGCCTAAAATTAAACAAGTTCCGATCGTGAAGAGCCAAAAAAAATTGAATAGAAATGAGATTACCCGAACTCGTAATTTTTTTAAATCGGTAAAACAATATCCTGGATTAAGTGTAACAAGAATTCAGACGAACGGATTACCACCAATTTTTATTCGGCGGAATACTGCAAATTTACCTCAACATACATCACGGCAGATTCATCCTTTTGGTGGATTCGTCCGTAAGAACTATTTTCCGTTTGCAGTAGACAAGACACGACTATTTGTTCACAAAAATGTCATTCCGAAATTATTTATAGTGAAGAGAAGAATACTAGTCAATACGAACTAATAAAACAATATTTTACCATTAAATCTGTTGTTATATTGTTCTAAATATGTATGTTGGTCTTTTTGTCTTTTTTAACCCTGCATTATATTTATGATATTTAGTGAAAGATGGTATGCTATAGAACTGTCTGGTCTAGGATATATATAATGGAACTTTCAGACTTACTTACTGAAAAAACAATCTAAAAACAAAAACTTGAATATTATTGCTTTGTCACTGACGTTTGACAAATGGAAGGCTGACGGAAACACCTAACACTGAATATGTCAAAATCAATGTTTTTTACCTATCTGAAGTTACTGACAAACTGATCAAAGCTTTAACTTATAATTCGACTGTAGTTTGGTGGATGGCTGTCTTATGGACAATCATGCCACATCTCTTATTTTCATGTTTATGGTAGTCGCTAAACCATGGAAATGAGGTCAAGAAGCATTACACATAGAAAACCGACATGTAAACTTATATTTTAGAATGAGCTGGCACACTGAATATTGTGTCGTATCATGTGTTTGTCCTGACAAATGACATAAACATGAATTTTAAGCTACTTACACGGACTATACCAAAATAACAACAAGGTCAGTTGACATTTGGAAAACCGACTTGTGCACCCGAAATTATAAACACACCCAGTATTGCTCTCCCAACATACATGGTTTCTGATAAAGGATAATATCATGATTTCTGAACTGGACCATGAAAAAGAGGTCAAGGTCAAATGCCATATTACCGATTGACTTAACTCCAGGTATTACAGTTGTTGAGAAATAGAGTTGAATGTGAAATCTTGTAAACTTCATAAAGTCACTATTTATAAAAATGAGATCCAGGACAAATGGCATTTAACAGACTGACAAGTACTCACCAAGACCTAACCATAGACCAAATATGGTGGATCTAGGTGGTACAATTGTTAAGAAATAGACTTTACTGTCACAAAACTTTCCAAATTTGACAAAATCTATCGTCCGTGAAATGACGTCAGGGGCAAATAGGAGAATGGCAAGTTATCATCCAGATCTAAATATAGACCCAATATGATCGGTCTAAGTATTTAAATTGTTGATGTATGGACTTGAATGTGGAAAAAATACAAGTCCATAAAAAGAGGTCAAGGCGGAAATGACAGAGTGGCTAGTACCCAACAAGATCTTACTACGGACCAAATATGGTAGATCTTGAAATTACAGTTGTTGAGAATTGGACTTGAAACTTATAACTTGTTAAATTTATAGTAACGTTCACGAGGTCACTGATCCAAAAATGAGGTAAAGAGCAAATGACACGTAACAGACTAAGGTGGCTTTAGGTATTAAATTTGTTGTAACTTGTACTTTAATGTAAAAATCATTATATATTTCATATTATTTTAGATTGGTGATTGTTACGATAGATCAGTACCTTAAGAAAATAACAATTTAAGTTTGATTTACATGGAAAATATAGTGAAAGATCAGCAACGCACTTTTTTACACAAATAGTATAAAATATATTTGAGAAATGCAAATAAGGGGAAAACTGCTCTCTTGTCGGCATACATACTATACTTAGATACCCAAGTGAAAAAACCACTATCTGGAAAAAAGAAAGCGGAAGAAAATCGAAGGATCAGATAAAACGGAGAAGTAGACAGACACAATGAACAAAACGGAAGATGAGACAGAGTAAACATATAAAACCTAAAACAAATATACAACTATAAGAACACCAAAAAAAGTCCTGTCTCTCTAAAGACACTTGCCGCATGTCCATTTCAAATCCTGGTTAGTCATGTAAGGGTAAAGGGGAAGGTTTCATGATATAACAACCTCCATTCAGAACAGCCTTTTTTGGTTTAGTCCGCAATTTCACAGGAAAGAGCCGTCCTCATCAAATATATAGTACACTAAAAATAGAATACAGTCGAACCTCGTTAAGTCGAAGGGACCTCGGGAATATGTTCGAGTAATCCGAGGTTCGACTCATCAGAGGTCGGGTATGACATCATAGTTTTTCATATGTAGGTAGAGGCACAGCACGGAAAGTACTGTATTATGGAAATGAATAATGTCGGTTAATGTACGTTATGTATCCTGATATTGTATTGCGGCTGATTGTTCGTTCAATAATTTGTTTTAATAAATCTGATAGAGAACTTGAAAAAAGTTATATTTACTTAATATAACATTAAATTGAAAGCACAACACACATTTACAAGTTTAATAGAATAAATTGTGAACAGAATTCTCATTTAATGATCTTAAAATGTCTTAATCACCCCCTGTTTAGGGCTTGTGTTGTTTGAATTCGTGGCGGTAATAAGTATATGTAAGAATATGATAATCTCTTTCTTTATGAATAAGATCGAGACGAAGTCGAGATCTACTAATGAAGAAAGAGATTATCATGTTCTTACAAACTTAGAACATTGTAAAGTGATCAAGATGCCTTCTGATTTAATTATTACTTGATTGAGTCCAATCAAGAAGTTTGGCCTTTATAGCAAATAATTAGTCGCTATTGTTCTGCAACAAATATGTCAACTTTTCATAACACTTGTATTTAAATTACCTCCAGCCAATTAAATATATGATGATGTGGTGTTTTTGTTCAGTTGCAGTTCGGTAAAGATGTTGCTACTGGCCTGTATGACACGGTATGTTTTAATTGTCTCTTTTAACTGTGAAGAACCATGCTATTTATATTGGGATTATGCTGGTGTTCAACTGCAATTTAATGAATAATTTTATGTAATATTTTGCCTGACGATGTATTTTTAGTGATATCAATTTGCAAAAATCATAAAATATGATATCAAATAGGATGACAATGCTTGTTTTCTTTTTTTCTAAATTATGAATTATCATTAAAATCAATTTGAAATTTATTATATTACCAATTGTTACATGGTGCCCCTTTATCAGAAAATCTTATACAAAAAGGTATTGCATACAAGTCAAGAAAAGAATGCAGTTGCATTTTTTAGTTCCAAAATAATGTAAATACTTGAAATCTATTTCATACATAATGATCGCGTTATCAACCATTAATTGAATTTTCTTGCTGGAGCATGAACTAGAATTAACTCAGATGTTAAAAAGACTTCAGGCATTTATTACATACGCAGTTGAAAAATAGGGTAATCCCTTACTAAGAACATGGTTCTTCACAGTTAAGAGAGACAAAATACTACTGTTTCATTGGTCGAGAGCACTTTACTATGTTCTAAGGAATTCGAAGATACCAAAGGGGCAGACAGAAATCGTTAAGTCGAGGACAGACTCATATAAAAAGCTGACCGTGTTCACTTGGCCAAGCGTAATCAAACATGTGACACACAAGGGTCAACAGGTTGAATTTCGAAGCCACTTACCGTTGTACAAACATGTTAATTAGTACAGGAAATCAGCTTTACTAGCAAATGCCATTAAATTCATTTCATGAAAATAAAAACATATTTCAGCAGAAATTCGGTCGGATTTCTCAACTTCGAACTTCGATTCAAGTTAGTAAGTTCACACTGACTTTAATGCGAAGGGTCTTCTGTTTGTACGAGAGTTATCCGAGATTTCGACTGTACCGAGTTCGAGTCATGTTAGGTAAAACTACATGAATTCTATGAGGATTTTCCCAGGAACAAATAAATACCTCGAGATATCAAGACAGCCGAGTTCGACACAACGAGGTTAGACTGTATTAATGTCAAACAATAGTATCAAAACAATACACAGAAATCAAAAGATAAGATAAGATTGACCCCATGTTTACATAGTGGTTTAGTGGGGCAAGCAGATTCTGTTCCATTAGTGTCATCCGTCTTGTAATGCGGCAGTTCTGTTTACGCTGTTATGAGTCATAAACAAAAACGGACAAGTAGCGTATTTTTATTACAACAGGAACATTTTTAGGAAAATGGATATGTAATTGATATTTTAACAATGGGAATATACTATACCATCACAAATACGGCATGTATTCATTTTTTTTTCATTTTGGAGTGTGTACATTGATGTTGTCACTGTATGGACCTATGTTGAGTAATGTAGTTCAAACTTAGGCTTCCAATGATTCGGCCCCTAGCGTATCTGATGAAGTTTAATTCAGAAAAGCACTTTATACCCAGATAGATTATTAAAAACCTTAAATAAGGAATTGGTTGCCGCCTTTTCGGCATTAATTTCATATCCTTGATTTTTATATAGGAATGTAATTTAATAACAATAGCAATATACTAAGAAAAATGGTTAAGAAGCGTAGTTTTATAACAATGGGAATATAATAGCTAGACAAACGGATAAGGAATGGTGTTTTATTACAATAGGAATATACGAAGGAAAACGGATTAGAAAGGTAATCTTTTTAACGATGGGAATATACTGAGAAAAGCGGATACGAAACGTAGTTTTATAACTATAGGAATATACTAATGAAACGTTTAGGGAACGAAATTTTTATAACAATGGAAATATACTAAACTACTAAAGAAACGTAATTTTTATTACAATAGGAACATATTAAGGAAACGGAAACGTCTGGCTATTAGTACTTCCATTAGGTTGAAGTGATGAAAGATAAGCTAAATAACAAAATTAGTCTCTGTTTACTATATCTGTATCGTAATAAGAGATTATTTTTCACATAAGGCCATAAGTAAATGCAAGTAGTGCACAGTTAATTTTCCTATGAACACGATGTCTTGTCGTTACAAATTGAAATAATGTGGTTTTTCATTTCCGCAACTACATGTACATACGGGCTTTATTTTAATAACAGGTAAGTGCCAGACGGATTTTCAAGTCAATTTAATTTCAAAGTTTTTGATGCGTCGGGAAATTTGAAATGTTAAATGTTAAAAAACCACAGAGATAAAAGGTCAGCACATGCTCTTTCATGATCAGAACGTTTATCTACAATATATAAATTTAAATTTTAAGAACAATGGCGAACAATTTGACCCCTAAATTACAGACCTATTGTCTAATTATCGACCGCCTCGTGGTGTAAGGGTTAGCGTGCTCGCCTCGAGTGCGGAAGGTCGTGGGTTCGATCCCCGGCCGGGTCAAACCAAAGAC
>JAULBM010072465.1:0-10040 GCA_032357055.1 Geukensia granosissima | reverse complement strand
CGGGCAAACAGGAAGTAGACATGGACCTGAAAAGGAGAAATATGATACAACTCACCCTTCAGACCAAATATGAAATCAATCCCACAATAACAAGCTGAGAAATCTTAGTCGGAAATTTTACAGAATGAAAATTCAATGTTTTGGCAACAGGAAGTAGATGAAAAGGGGAGACTTGGTACAACTTACCCTGATAATGCTTCAGACCAAATATCAAATCAATTTACAATCACAAACCGAAAAATCTTTGATGAAAATTGACAGAAGTAAGTACAGACAAGGGTAAAACTTACTGCCACCATTGTCAAAAGGCAGGGCATAAAAAAAGGTCTAATTTAATTCCTTTTCTTCTTGCTGACAACGCGGGAGATTGAAGAAAAAAAGACAAATTTCAAAATTTTAATCTACAATGGAAATATCATCTTCCAAAGATGAAACTAGGTTTGCACAAAATTTGCTTTGTTTCCCTACAGAGGATCAACTTCCAAACATTTTTCCATGTTTTTCTCCTTTGACTGGCAGCCATTTTTGGAAAAGTGAAATAAAAAATTTCTCATTTAATCAAAACAAAGGTTGCATCTATGTATCTAAGATCTACTAATTACAAAGAAAATCACCTAAATAGGTTGATAAACTAAAGTTTAATGGAAAATTATTTTCCAATTGCTGGTCAGCCCCACATAAACAGTTCATTCACAATTTTACTATTTGGCTTCTTAGTGTTAAGAAAATGAAGAAATTTAAAACTTTTTACATGTCTTCTCTTGGTTTTCTCTAAATGAATTGCTGCATGATGTCTGTTGGACTGTATCGCCTGCTACTGTGTGTACAAACCTTTAAAAAGTCTATTCTAGCTTCTTGATCTGGTGTCAATTGTATTGGATGACCTGGAGGTCCACGCTCACCCTGTATTACAACATGCAAACATGCAATGAACATGCTAAAATTCACAGACAACAAAAACTGTAACACAAAAAATCACACAAATAACTATAAAACTGTAAAAGTAGACATATTTGAAGCATTTTAATTTTTGCAATCTTCTTAGACACAATTTTATTGTGAATATTTGTATTTTGTATTTTGATAATGTCAAATTGTACCTTGAAAACAATAATAAACAAGCAATATAAATGAAAGTGTAAAAGGTAGGAAGGTCATAAAAGGCTTCCCAGTGCTTATGTTGTATGCCGTATTATGTTATTTATTTTTGGGTACTGGAATATATGTTGGATAGATACATTTTACATCTTATCAACATTGTTATTTTTTATATATTTAGTCTGGACACAAAATTACTTTGATACAGTAGGCTACTCTCTCTGCTGCCTGCACATTATTCCCTGTTTTCCAATATTTGGTCTCCAGCGTACCTGGTGAAGGTTAGTCCAGAAAAGCGCTTCATATGCAGTGTAATTAAGGCATTTTCAATTGTAGTTTTCCATTTTTTCTACAAATTGTTTAATAAAAGGAATAAAAGCAAGTTTTTTTTTCAAGAACTTGTTACGTGCCCCAAGGAAATTGAGTGAAATGAAGGCAACATCTTAATGGGAAATTATGCAATACACATCCAGAGAAGATGTGGATATTATATTACATATTCTTTCTTTAAAAAAAATGATTTCAGAAAAATTGCAATCTTTAAATAGTCAGATATAGATTCATTTGGGGAGTACCTGGCATAAGTCTGCAAAGAATGCAAAAAATGTAAGAAAGTCATATGATTTTCCTTTAATTTATGGGATAACTCCCAATAATTTTTTTCATCAGTTAGCTTGTCATCCCTTCTTTATTTTCACACCTATCTTATTCAAAATATTTGTATCAGATTTTTCAGCATCTTGTTTTAATTATAACACCCCATCTTTTTCAATATATTCACCTCAGTTTGCTTGGCATCTCTTTTTAATTTTTATGCACCATCTAACTCAAAATATTTGCCTAAATTTGCTCTGCATCTTTTTTTTTATTTTCACACACCTAGTTAACTAACTTGAAATACTGTATCCACCATGGATATTAATACTTGTGTCAATCAAGCATATAAAATTACTAGAGAAACAATTAAATTCTACAAATCAATATTACACTGTTTGTTAAAACATTTTCTATATACAATTTTTCAAATGCAACTGTTTGTTAAAACATTTTCTATATACAATTTTTCAAATGCAACTGTTGATTACTGAGTGGTTCAGACAAAAAAAATAACAAATGTCTGTCTTAGAATAGGGGTCACCAAAACTTAAATTTAAATGTGGTTCTGTTGCCATGGAACACAAAAAAAGAGAGTTGAAAAAAATAAAAAAACATGCCACATGCTGTAAATTTATCTGAACAAACCTTGATTGTAATAACTTCCAAATTTGAACCCTGGTAGAAAAATTAAAATTGTATTGTAATTTAATGGAAGTCTGACAGCTTCATACAAAATTTTATATTGAAAACAATAAAAAAATTGAAGTTAGTTTTCAAAATATTGCTTTAAACATGTTTAAAAACATAAATATAATTTCCTGGGAAAATAAAACAGACTTAAAGGTAATACCATCCACAATAATATATATATAACTTTCAAATTTGAACCCTTGTAGAAAAAATGAAAATCCGCTAAAAGAAATGTCATTATTTAATTTTCGATTAACGAATTCATACAAATATTAAGAACAATATATTAAACTATTGCCTTCAAAAACATATTTATAATTTCCCTCTTTATTGAAGAAAACATGCTAAATTAAGTGTGAAAAAGGAAAATATTCTTCTGGTAAAACTTTATCTTGCAAAAAAAGAAGTTTGATGACAAACAAAAACTGCTTTGAAACAACAGTCATGCTGGCATGCATTTCTACCTTTAAAGAAATTAAATTTCCGTAATCAGAAACTAATCCATCGTTGAACTGCCGTATTGACCTCTTCATACCCTGGTAAAAACATAACTTTTTAAATATGAATACATGTAATTTGGAGAAAGAGCATGTGATTTTAATTAACATTAAACTATTTTTGTCACATCAGTGTCTGCAAAGTGTTCCAGACTCAAAAAAATTACAGGTCATAGGTTTCTTAGTAATATAAACCTAAAAATAATTTTTATTTCCATCCAGGAATTTTTTTCCATGCATTTACAATTAATTGTACACTTGAACTATAGAGCTTGCCTTCCAAAAATAATTCTAAATTCAAGTAGATAAAATTAATTTGTTGATTCTTCTACAATTTTTGTAATGATTTTTTTCTCTCCTAAGTATTTTGGAATCTGGCCACAGAATTATATCTGTTATAAAGCTGTAAATATCCAGAAGATTCATGTAGTAAGATAATTGTTTGAAACTTCATGCTTCTTCTGATGGTCATAAACCCATTACAATGAACATAATACTGTCAATAAATGAAAATTAACAAGAGATATTACCTTCACACCTGTCTGTCCGTCAAATCCAGGTAATCCATCATCTCCTTTTTCTCCCTTCTCTCCTTGATTGCCCTTTAAAATTCAAAGAAAAAAGTAAAAATTTCTTAAAGCTGTCATAAACTTAGCAGTCTTAAATTCATAAATTATATTACAGGTAACAGGCCATATTACAGCTGTTCACTCATCTAAGGAATACAGAATAAGTTGAGTGTGTCATAGATTGGGGAAATTGTGACATGTGTGAATTGTGCTGTCCCAATCTTGTATTTTTATGATGCTGCAAGTTCTCAAATTCTTTTTTTACACCATTCTTAACATTTTTTAAGAAAGTGATTGGCAAAGCCATGCACAGACTTTGGACAGACAATGTCAGCAACTTGCAGAAAAAATCTCTGTTGAAGAATTACAGAATCAAAATCTTACATTGTTAGCTATTCTTCAATCTCCACAGTGAAATCTTTGAATTTCTTGCCAAGGTTTGACTTAAGAAAATAAGATAACCACAGGAAAATGATGTATAATTCACTGTTTCTCATGTGATCAATCATATTAATTATTTAGAGGCAAGGGGAGATGTTTTTCAGTGATTTCCAAAATAAGTTTAGAAAGCAGCCCAATGGTATTCTATTAAAAATTTTAAAAAACACAACTCTTTTACATTTGTCCATGCAATTACTCCAAATGACAGTTGAATTTTTATGGTAATGAGTATCATGTTCAAAGCGAAATCAAAAGAGTAAAATAATTGGTAATATATTTAGTTTTTAACTAGGTGAGGGTATTGCATGATATTTTACCTTATCTCCCTTTGGTCCTATTGGTCCTTCTGGTCCCTGAAAAAAATAATTATAGTTACTGGACCTTAAAATAAATATGTGATAAACTCACATCCTTAAAAAAAAACAAAAATAATTTTACTATTTCTTTATTTTCAACTCCTATTCATATTACTCTCTAATGGAGAACTTCATCTGTCAGTAAGAAGATCAACTATTCATGAGAAGATAAATTATCAAGCATAGTCCACCTGCCTCTTGATAGAAACTAGTCCCCGTATGTAAACCACTGGGGAACAACTTGCTTGAAAGCCTTCACAAAAATTCATGTCAACCCTAAATTTTCTTATTATTCAACTAATTTTAAGAGTTTTTATCAAAATATTTGATGTCTTGTTTATTAAATCAATGGTCCGTAAGATTTTATTATGTCATGCTCTTGGCAGCCACTCCTATTCTGGGACCCTGAATCATGCCCCTGACAATGACTTCTCTTCCAGGAACTTGAATCATGCTAATGACAGTGACTCCTTTTCTGGGACCCTGATTCATGCTCCTGACAGTGACGCCTCTTGTGGGAGCCTGAATTGTGCTCCTGACAGCAACACATCTTCCAGGAGCCTAATTCATGCTTCTGACAGTGATTCCTTTTCCAGGAGGATGAATCCTGCTCCTGACAGTAACTTCTCTTCAAAGAGCATGAATCTTGCTCCTGACAGTGACTCCTCTTGTGGGAGCCTGAATTGTGCTCCTGACAGCAACACCTCTTCCAGGGGCCTAAATCATGCTCCTGACAGTGATTCCTTTTCCAGGAGGATGAATACTGCTCCTGACAGTAACTCCTCGTCAAAGAGCATGAATCTTGCTCCTGTCAGTAACTCCTCTTGCAGTAGCCTAAATAGTGCTCCCGACTAAAACTCCTCTTTGGTGAGCCTGTACCTTGCACCTGACAATGACTCAGTTTCCAGGAGATTGAATCATTATCCTGACAGCAACTCCTCTTCAAGGCACCTGAATCGTGCACCTTACAGTGACTCCTCAATGTTTCAAAGTGAATTTCCCTAAGAGTACTATTTTACAAGTTTGGCTGTTATGGCCAACCGAGTTGGCAGACAGGTATGAAGGACTTAATTTTGGAAGAAAACCAATCCCCAAAAAGGTTGGTTGCAACTGGCTTAGAAAATTCAAAATCTATTGCTACTTAAATAACCAAAAACAGTTGAAACATTGCTTTCTAAAAAATATAGAAAATACTTTAACATTAAAGTACATGTTACATGTCTGGAAATCATGAAAATGATAAGCTATGTCAATAGTAAGCAGTTGTAACTGGTTACTTGGTCTGCTGACAACGCCACCTGTTTTGTTAAGTCTAGAACATCATATTAATTGGAGTAAGATAAACAGGTGTGTACAGGTAGGAAACACCTGTGTGATCTATAACATATTGGTATTTAATTGAATAAATATGTAGAAACATTAATAAGTGTAAATATGTAATAACAGGCTATCAGTGCTGAGAAGCATATATCTTGAAATTGCAGTTAATGACATTTAAAGCTAATTTAAAGGAATTTTTCATTTATAAGAGTACACCTGTCATATTTTGGTTGAGAAGAATTGATTGGATGAAGTGTGGTTACATCCTATGAAAAATATTTAATGCATAATCAGTATGAGAACATTATATGTAATGGGATGAGGTGGTGGGGGTGAAAGTTATTAGCATGCAACTTGTTCCGTGCCCCAGGGAAAACAGCTTAATTAGAAATTATGCAGTGCACAATCCAGAAAAGATGTGGATTGTGTCTTTCTGTCATATATTCCACATTCTTTCTTTTAAATACATACCAAATTAATGCTCTCAGTTGGACAGGTATATCTATATATCTTGAATAAAGGAACCCTGCATAATAGATTGTCATGCTTAGCTGGATTTTTAATGTTTTAGACATGTCATTATTACCACATTGTACTGGGACTGGGTCTTAACTCTTGTACCTTTATACCTCATCTTTATTGGAGAAGACATGTCCTCCTACTGGTACCAGTCTTGACTTTTGTTCCTCTATACCACATTTTAAGTGGAGGAGACATGTCCTCCTACTGGTACCAGTCTTGACTTATGTACCTCCATGCCACAAGTTTAGTGGAAAAGACATGTCCTCTTACTGGTATCAGTCTTGACTCATGTACCTCTATGCCACATGTTTTGTGGAGAAGACATGTCCTCTTACTGGTACCAGTCTGGACTCTTGTTCCTCCATGCCACATGTTTAGTGGAGAAGACATGTCCTCCTACTGGTACCAGTCTTGAAATTTGTTCCTCTATACCACATTTTCAGTGGAGAAGACATGTCTTCCTACTGGTATTAGTCTTGACTCATGTACCACTATGCCACATGTTTAGTGGAGAAGACATGTCTTCCTACCAGTATAAGTCTTGACTCATGTACCTCTAAGCCACATGTTTAGTGGAGAAGACATGTCATCTTACTGGTACCAGTCTGAACACTTTTTCCTCCATGCCACATTTTAGTGGAGAAGACACGTAGTCTTAATGGTACCAGTCTTGACTCATGTTCCTCCATGCCACATGTTTAGTGGAGAAGACATGTCCTCCTACTGGTACCAGTCTTGACTCATGTTCCTCCATGGCACATGTTTAGTGGAGAAGACATGTCCCCCTACTGGTACCAGTCTTGACTCATGTTGCTCCATGCCACATTTTAAGTGGAGAAGACATGTGCTCCTACTTATACCAGTCTTGACCCTTGTTCCTCCATGCCACATGTTTAGTGGAGAAGACATGTCCCCCTACTGGTATCAGTCTTGACTCATGTTCCTCCATGCCACATTTTAAGTGGAGAAGACATGTCCTTCTACTTATACCAGTCTTGACCCTTGTTCCTCCATGCCACATGTTTAGTGGAGAAGACATGTCCCCCTACTGGTACCAGTCTTGACTCATGTTCCTCCAAGCCACATGTTTAGTGGAGAAGACATGTCATCTTACTGGTACCAGTCTTAATGCTTTTTTCCTCGATCCATGCCACATTTTTAGTGGAGAAGACATGTAGTCTTAATGGTACCAGTCTTGACTCATGTTCCTCCATGCCACATGTTTAGTGGAGAAGAAATGTCCTCCTACTGGTACCAGTCTTGACTCATGTTCCTCCATGCCACATGTTTAGTGAAGAAGACATTTCCTTCTACTGGTATAAGTCTTGACTCATGTTCCTCCATGCCACATGTTTAGTGAAGAAGACATTTCCTTTACTGGTATAAGTCTTGACTCATGTTCCTCCATGCCACATGTTTAGTGAAGAAGACATTTCCTTCTACTGGTATCAGTCTTGACTCATGTTCCTCCATGCCACATGTTTAGTGGAGAAGACATGCCCTCCTACTGGTATCAGTCTGGCCTTTTGTTCCTCCATGCCACATGTTTGGTGTAGAAGACATGACTCCCTTCTGGTACCAGAATTGACTCTTTTCCTCCATGGCACATGTTTAGTGGAGAAGACATGTCATCCTACTGGTATCAATCTGGACTATTGTTCCTCCATGCCACATGTTTAGTGGAGAAGACATGTCACCCTTCTGGTACCAGACTTGACTCTTATTCCTACATGCCACATGTTTATTGGAGAAGACATGTTCTCCTACTGGTACCAGTCTGGGCTCTTGTTCCTCCATGCCACATTTTAGTGGAGAAGACATGTCCTCCTACTGGTACCTGTCTTGACTGTCAGGTACATAAAAGCATTGTACTTGTCACATGATTTAAGCTAATTAATACACATTTAAGTCTGAATTGTGGTTTAATCCGTTTATTCTGTTTAAAAATCCTCATAGTGAAAAACAACAACATTATACATAAATGGATAAGTATAAAATTTCAAAAGTATGTGCAATTTTCACAAAAATAACTACGTTCCTATTTGAAGAGGTTGTTTAGTGAAGCATTCTTTTTTACTGATGTAAACTGTATATACTGATTGTTGGAACATTTGATGAACAATACTTACACGTTCTCCTTGAGAAATTGGTCCCTGAAAAATATAACAAAAAACATGTTTGATTTCTGTATTTTTCAACTTAAAAAAGCATTCATCAACAAAATATCCAAACACATCCCCCTTTTTTCTATTATCCAACAAATCATTTTACTATTAGATTACTTTTAAAAACGTCTTAATAGCAATGAGTAGATGCATACACTATGCTTGTTTAAAGTCATCTCCGTTCTTTGAAGCATCTTTCAAAACAAGAAACAACATCACTGTTTTAATATTTTTCGCAATTTTGTTCCCATATCAACCTATATTGGCTATAACAATTCCAACTCTCACAGAAATCATTTCTCTGCATAGCATAAATTCATTGGAATTAGTAGTAGTAATTTTAACGTTGTAATAACAGAAACATCTGAAGATAGTAACAGAAATATTTGTGGAGCAGTCCTGACCTGCAAAATTTCTGAAGGGCCTGACACTTGAATAATTTCATTACATCCAATTCTATTTATATTTCATTCTGTTTCTTCAGAAATATTGTTCTGACAGGAAATGACTTTCAGTCTAACAAATCATTCAGCCTGTCAGTCCAATTGTCTGACAACTTGTCAGAAAGTTTTTGAAAAGTTAAAATTTAAAATTTTTGGTAGAACAGACATGACTCCATACAAAGATATTGGTTTTAAACACAACAAACATTCATTAAACTGTTATTTGACAGGATAACAGATTTCCTGACTTTTCAGAAGCACAAGTAGAAGTCACTCAACAAATTTTAGTATTCATCAAAAGGTAACCCTTTGTTTCTTTTCTTCATTTACTACAAAATTATTGCTTGGTACAAAATGCCAATGGTAGTAATTCCGGAGTATTACCATTCCTAAAAGCATTTTGTATAGGTCAGATGGTTCTTAGTGACCAACCATTTCACTTGAAAAGGAGTATATTTTCAAATGTATTGTATATGTATTCTGCATATATGGTCAGATTTAGAATAAAAAGTTAAACAAAGAACCATATTCTCCCCAACCCTTTACCCCATAAAAAAAAATTGTCTGTTCCTAATAACACAGAGGTCCTTTGCAAGTGCAGCATGATACAACCACAGCATGTTGACATTTGAAAGGTGAAAATAAATGCACATTTAGGTAAGTGCCGACACATGACTGGATCAGTGATCATTTTGACTCCCAATATCCTCAAAGCTGGGAATAATTTTGTTGCATTGCCCTCAAGAAATGATCTGGAAAACTAATGATCAAAATAAGAAGAATAAAAAAATTCACTTATGATGCAAAACTGAAGTTTTGCCCAATTTGACCTCTTTTATCTTGAAAATGGTAAGATAAAAAGAATATTCATTGACATACTCCTGAAAGCTCTCATTGAGAAAAATCAAATTAAACAAACCCATCAAAATCAGAAGAAAAATAAAATTCTTCCATATAACAGAAATTGAATTTTTCCACCAATTTGACCCCTTTTATCTTGAAAAGGGAACGCCTGGGTGGTGTAATGGTAAGCGTGCTCGCCTCGAGTGCAGAAGGTTGTGGGTTCAATCCTTGGCCGGGTCAAACCAATGACATTAAAATTGGTATTTGCTGCTTCTCCACTAAGCATGCAGCATAAAGACTGCTCTTTCCTGAGTCAGAATAATGTGTCTTGGTAAAGTGGCATGTCTTCCTGGGGACTGTTGCTTCTGTGAGCTAGCACGTTAAAAAATCTGGCTCAGCGTGTTGGTCTAGTACAAAGCAGGCTTCATCATCATCATTCATTAATATGCTCTCGTCCTGAATATGCATGAAATATTTGCCACTGGACATTAAGCAACAT
>JAULBM010072464.1:0-19786 GCA_032357055.1 Geukensia granosissima | reverse complement strand
AGGACCACCTAAGGACCATTCCATCAAAGTTTGTTCAAATTTGACCAAGTCATTTCAGAGGAGAAGATTAAAAAATGAAATGTTGACGGACGACAGACGGACGGATGGGCGATGGACGGACAGACGGACGGACGACGGACGGACAGACGGACGACGGACGCAAAGTGATGAGAAAAGCTCACATGGTCTTTTAGGCCAGGTGAGCTAAAAATTAAGGCATGGCCATTTTCGGTAACAGTAAGAGATAGGTCATGACGCTTGTGGCCTATTATATGCAGGGCTAGACATAAATTTTTTTAACCACTTGTCCCTTCTGGCAAGTAACCATGAAAATTTAGTTGTTCAAAAGCAACATGTACTTGCTCAAATCAATATCAACAGCAGTTAATTCAAATCAGCATGATCAGAAGCAAAAATACTTTAAAATAGGAAAAAAGTCAGTGCAGGTACTGAGTAGCTCTGTGCTGAAGTGTATGTTATCCAATAAATATATTTTATTTCAAATTGACTAACTGGTAGTCAACACAATCTTCAATGTCATACTCATAAACCATTCACCATCCATGTATATTATTTCAATTTATTTTATTGAATAAATGACTGGTTTGAACTTAACGATTTATTTATTTATTTGGTTGATGGTGGCAGGAAACCTTTGGGCAACTGTTAAGTTATAGATCTGTAGTTCTCATTTTCCCCAGAAAAAAAATTCTGTCTACAAATATGTTTCTGTGGGATGCCTTTAAAAAATTTGCCCAGAGACAACTGGGCAGCCATTTTGGCACAAATTATTCACAATTAAGAATCAGAATTTGCTGCCAGTTGATGTCAGTATCATTTTGTTAATTATTACAGTTAAGGACAAAGAGTTGATCATGCTCAAGTGATCACGATACTAGAAAAAAAGATTCGTATTAAATGTCCCAGACAAGTGTCTGATTAAATATATCTAAATATGCTGTATGCATTTATTTGCAAAAAATCTTTCTATCTTAAATATAAAACAAACACAAAGAATGCGGCAATGTAAAACATAATGTGACTTATTTTAACATGTTTCACTGATCACGCTTTCCACTGTGTGATCAGCAACCCAAAAATAGCAACAAGTTTGTGATTGATCGATTTATATTTAGTAGTCAAATCTGATTGGTCAGTAAATATAGTGCACTATATTTGGATAGGGGAAAACGCGAAAAAAGAAACATGAAGGTGACAAAAAGGCTTCAAAAAGTTGATATTAAAAAAAAATAAATAAATAAAAACAAGATTTCTTGTTGGAGTTATGTTTTTACAAACTGCTTAAAGATATTTTTTCACTCGCCCGATCGGACAAAGGACACATGATGTTCACTAGCCCGAAGTTCACTTGTCCCCGGCAATCGGATTACTGTTAATGTCTAGCCCTGTGTTGAATTTTTCATGGGGAATACGAGAAAAAACCATCAAAATTGGAAATAGAGAACTTGCATCCTAATAACTAAAACCCCTTTTGGCCCCTCCCCAAAAATCAGGTGGGGCTAGATCACCGAAAATCCATACCAACCTATATTTTGTACTCATTATCAATGTCTCAAATTATTAAAAAGATTTGTTACCTAGAACAAAAGTTATCATGCAGAAACCAACCTGTCTATAGACAAGAACACTGCCGATGAAGACAACAGCGCCATACCATAATACTACCACAAAATTTTGTGGTTGTATAAAAATTTAAATTTCCTGGCTCGCTCCTAGAAAAATACAAAATAAAAGGAAAAAATTTAAACTGTTGTGTTCACATCAGTTTGTGAGGCTGGGCTTCAATAAATTGCCATTGAAAGAAAAAAAAATTCTGCACACTCGTGCCTATTTTTATCACTAAAAGTCTGAAGAACTTGAAATAAATTTGGAGTGGCCTATGTCGGTAATTATTTCTTTGTCAAAACAGAAAATGCAATCTTGATCACTTCTGAACGGGTCCGAATTCACAATCGCTCAGAAGTCCGCCAATAGCAGACAAAGAGCATTTGTGGTCGGATTTGTGACATTTCTCTTTAAATTGGCTGTGTTCCTTTGAAAAAAGAGTGGCGATCACATTTCTGTTGTAGCTGAAAATTTTTGGTGTGAAGTTATCTTTTGGTGGAAAAGAACTGCAAGGATCGGTCAGAGATTTTTAATTTAAAAAAAAAAGGCAATAAAAACATTGGGGTCGGCAAAAGGGGATAAAAAACGGGTCGGGTGACTGGATACAAAACATTTTTAAGTCTAAGGGAGATACCTTTTACTTTTCTGGAAATATAACTGATTTTTTTCATGATCTTGTTAATGACCAGTCAAGTTTTTATGCGTGCTCCAAGATGAACCCTAAGGCTAAGAGTAAGAAGTGCAGCAAGGCAACGAAATTTTTGTAATGTAAAATGAAGGAAAAAATTGAGAATTTCAATGTCCCTATCAGTGATGCATTAAGATCTCTATATATAGCATACATTAGACTGTATTTTCCCTGTTCATTTATTTTAGTCTGGAGTTCAGGAAAAATTATATAAACAAGCACTGTCTTTTTTTTTTCGTTCTTTTTCAGTCATAGGTTATACCCCTTGGTCTTTATAATGCCCCAACCAAGTCGGACTTGAAATAAGTTTCCTAAATTTAAGCACGTGTTTTTTAAATTAACTTGTAACCTTTTTATTTTTTTTTTGTTTTTTTTTTTTTTTTTTTTTTTTTTTTTTTTGTATGTGTTGAGACTCCCCACACCTTTTTTACCCCAACATGTATATTGATTTTATTTTGTGTGAAATATACAAATATGACAAATAGTTAAATAATGATGTCCCGATTTCACCAAGTACTAGTTCTCGTCATTATGGTTTTTACACTTAAGAGAAAAAAAAATTGTAATTGAATTTTTAATTTTTTAAATAATGGTCATGAAAGAGAATAGTTTGGCCTGAGCTTATCCAAATAATAAGTAAGGTTAGGTTTTCAAATTTTATTATAACATGTATAATTTCTATAGTCTTTAGCTTCGTAATACAAAACCAGAAACATATAACCCTACGTCCTGTGCAAATAATTTTGACAAAGGCAAACTTATGACATGCTTCTCTTTTAAAAATATTTTGGCAAATAAATATTTAGAACTTAGAGACTTGAAGGATAGACAATTTAATCTATCTGTATAGTCCGTGAGCTAGGTCGACCTACCGTTCCGCCACCTAGACATTACCACATACGATTTTTTACGTATTAGTTACTGTATCTGTATCTGTATCTGTAGGGTACTGGGCTGGACTTCACTACTGAATATAGTGCCCAGGGGGATTGTTGCGTGTCGTGTTTCTAGTCGCACCGGGAGGTCCGTTGCCCGCGGAGCTCTTCCTTGAAGATTTCGATCGATTTTGCGGTTGTGCACTTTTCACTAAGGTTGTTCCAATCTAGAATAGTCCGAGGTATAAATGAGTTTTTGAATATATCGGTTTTGCAGCTGTACACTTTGATCTTGTTTGTTGTGGATGATCTAGTTTTCCCTGTGTTCTTTGTGATGTGAGTTTCGGCAGGTATTGCTATTAGGTCATTTACAATCTTGTACATAAGTATTAGTCGGTTTTCTCTTCTTCGTTCGTGTAGTGGTTTCCAGTCTAGTTTTGTGATCATGTCAGTGACACTTGATGTTCTGCTGTAGTCGTTGTTTATAAAACGAGCTGCTCGGCGTTGAATGGATTCAAGTCGGTCGATATCTTTTTGAAGGTAAGGGTCCCAAACTGTTGAGCTGTAGTCTAATACTGATCGAATAAGAGAAGTATAAGCGGTAGACTTAAGTGTTTTTGAACAGTGTTTTAGGTTTCTGCGAAGGAATCCTAAAGTTGAGGTTGCTTTATTCGTGATTTTATTGATGTGTGCAGTCCATTTCAAGTTTTCGCTGATTATTAATCCTAGGTATGGATTTTCAGTGACATGTTCAAGTAAGTGGTTGTCCAGTATGTAAGTGCTGGTTAATGGATTTGTACTCCTATGTATCGTCATTTTGTAGCATTTCTTAGCATTAAATTTCATTCCCCATTTTTCAGCCCACGTTTCTAGTGATTCTAGATCTCGTTGTAATTGAAGTTGGTCTTGGTGGGAGTGTATTTCTCGGTATAGAAGGCAGTCATCTGCAAATAGTCTGACTTGTGATGAAACTGTTTCTGGTAGATCGTTTATATGGATCAAAAATAACAGCGGCCCAAGGACGGTACCTTGGGGCACTCCAGAGTCGACAGTCACAGATGAAGAGTATTCTCCTTCCACTGCTACTCGTTGTTTCCTTTCCATTAAGAATGATGACAACCACTTCAGTAAAACCCCATTTATGCCATAGTGTTCCAGCTTATATAGCAGTTTCTTGTGAGGCACAGTATCGAAAGCTTTACTGAAGTCAAGGATGATTAAGTCGGTCTGGATTTTAGCGTCATAGTTTTTCATGATATCATGTATAGTAATAATTAGTTGACTTTCGCAGGAGTGGCCAGATCTAAATCCATGCTGTAAGTGTGTAAGTATACTGTTTTTCTCTAGGTGTTTTAGTATGTGTCTACAGATTATATGTTCTAACAATTTACAGCATACACATGTTAATGATACAGGCCGGTAATTACTTGCTTCGTGTTTGTTTCCTTTCTTAAATATAGGAGATACATTTGCATTTAGCCAGTCACTGGGTAAGGTTCCACTCGCTAGACTACGATTGAATATGTTGGATACTGCTGGCGCTAGTTCGATTGCGCAAGCTTTAAGTATTTTGTTTGGTAGTCCATCAGGTCCACTAGCTTTGTTGGTGTTTAGTCCTGACAGTAGTTTTTCTACTCCATTTGTTGTTACTTCTAGGTTTGGGATGGTTGGGTATTTATTTCCTTGTATAGACGGCATAGTTTCATTGTCTTTTTCTTGAGTAAACACTGATTTAAATTGTTTATTCAGGAGTTCGGCTTTGGTTTTACTGTCTGAGTACAATTTACCTTCATTTTTGATAGGTGCCACACCGATGTTATCCTTCTTTTTAGCCTTGATGTATTTCCAGAACGGTTTGTTGTTACCACTCTCCAAGGAGTCTTCAAGGATGGTGTTTACATGCTCCCAGTGGGCTTGTCTTAAAGATTTTTGGGTGAATCTTTTATGTATTCTATAGTGATCCCAGTCTTCCTTTTTGTTTGATTGCCTTGCTTTGCTGTACAATTTATGTTTCTTCCTGATCAGTTTCTTCAGTTTGTTGTTTATCCATGGAAGATTGTGTTTAGTTGATGTTAGCTTTGATGGTATATTATTTTCCATAACGTCAAATATTCCATTTTTAAATTTGTTCCAGACGTCATCTATTGGTTGATCTTCATCCAGTTTAACTATGCTCTCGTTTAGTTCAGTCATTTGCTTTTTTATGGTGTTCATGTCCGCTCGTTTGTAGATATAGACTTTCCTACTTTTCGGTTTGTTATAGGTAGGTTTTAGATCTGAATCTATGACAAGCATGTCGTGATCTGATATTCCTGGAATTGTATCACAGGATTTTACAAGGGATGGATTGTTTGTAAAATATAGATCCAAGACATTGTCTTTGCGGGTTGGATTTGTCTGCATCTGTTGGAAACCAAAATCGTCAATTATTTCTAAGAGTTCTTCATGTAGTTGTATATGGTTTCCTCCCGGTTTAATGGTGTTATTTTCCCAGTTTATATGAGGTAGGTTGAAATCACCTGCAAGAATTATATTTTTCCCATTGGAGTTTTTCGGTAAGTTTTCTAATGACTTTCGGAGTTCTTTTAATACTTCTATACCTGTGTTTGGTGGCCGGTAGAAAGAGCCTATGATTATTGACTTATCACTTTGTGATTGTATTTCTGTCCAAACTATTTCACAGTTGGAGTTACCATTGTTTATCTCACTTGTAGTATAGCCGTCTCGCACCGAAATAAATACACCACCGCCATTTTTGTTGCGATCCTTACGATATACTATGTTATTAAAGCCTTCAGGGAATATTTCACTGTTTGTGTGTTCGGGAGCCAGCCAGGATTCATTCCCTATAATTATATCAGGTTTTACATATTCAGTGGTTGCTTGTAGTTCATATCGTTTATTTTTAATGCTTTGACAGTTCATAACTAAAGTTCGAATGTTTTTATGTTTAGGTTGTATGCCTGCATCATTTAGTTCTATATTATCGCTATGTACTGATGATGTTGATGAGGTGGTGTTCACTCTCGATTTAAGTCTAGCTATATGTGGTTTTGGGCTACTAAATCTGGTAGGACTGAAGGATGAGTCGACAGATGGTATGGATGATGTACAGCTGGTTGATAATACACTGTAATAGTTCGATATTTCAAATTCAAATGAGTGGAAAGTAAAGCTATCGATGTTTTGAGTCTGACATTTACAACATATCCAAGAAACATTACTGCGTTGTAGTAGCTCTAAGTTATTTGTACTGTATTCTAGGCATGTTGAGTGGTACCATAAATCGCAGTTATCGCAACAAACAGCGCGTTGGTGGTCCCAAGTTACTGGAGCTTCGCAGTAACCACACGGGTATATGCTGGTATTTGGCCCGGGGTTAACTTCTACATCACCACTCAGAAGTATGATGAAGTGAATAATGTTAAATGACACTGATTTATAGTTTTTCCTTTGATTATTGAAATACAAAAGATGTTTTCGTAGATTTTCTATGGATTTCAACATTCCTAATGTATAGGAGTTTTGGCTATGTGTATAAGGTTCATCTGGACGTTTATTTACATAGTCATGTAGGTCTATGGAATGATTATGTGCACTAAATTTGATGATGTTTACTAATATTATGAATGTCACACAGATTGTTATGGGCGCCGCCATCTTGGATTTATCGGAGCGGGAATGACCTGTTTGTTTACCTGCCGAAAACTAGTAAGTTAGCTACTCATGTTACGGTTTATGTTGGTTTTTCGATTCAGTAATGATTAAAGTTACTATGGGCAATGTTAAACTTGTTTAAAGATTCTGAATCACAACAAAATTTGAGTTTTTTTCTCGGACGATCTTCTTTCCGTTGTTTCCCCCTGTGCATGCGCAACGATCCCAAATAAATTTATTAGTACTGCAGTTTTTTTTTCTCTTTAAAATCAAAATGTGGGTTCATATCTTTTTTTCAGAGTGGGGATGGTTAACACTTTGTATTTTGGGGCCTTTTATTACAGCTGGGACAAATCCCGATTACAGCATCCCACGGGACACGGTTCATTATGAAGACCGTAATGGGACCTGTAGAAGTGTTGTTTCGTAGATGTTTTACTCATGGACAATCATACAAAACATCCTATTTTTATGCCGTTTTATTAGCATAATGAATTATATTGTTTACCTATACACCTATCCAAACTCCCAAGCTGACTTTAATTCCCTCTGTGTTTCTTGTAAAAGGAGTGCGGTTTCTCTGACATTCACTTTTACTTTCATAACAATGAAAACCACACCTAGTCGCTGTAGCGTGAAAATGAGGTCAAAACCACGGGATATACGACAGACTGGCATATTTGTTTAAAAAGGAAGTAAGTAGTTACTGGAAAAACTCAGTGGCCTCAGCATGAAACCTTGCACCCATCATGAGTCGCTGAACCGTGAACAAGAGCCAAGACATCCTCATGTCAGGGTTCCTGTGTCCACACTTGTCCGTAGGACTCCTGACCAACTTTCTTCATATTTCTTGGGCTGTGAAAAACCTTTTTTATTGATTGCGATTGGTATTCATCGCATCCAATCAAATTCGTGGTTTCTTTTTTTGTCCTTGAAAGGCAATATTGAGCAGTTAGAAGAAATCAAAAGTAGACAAAATGGCAATGACCCGTTCGCTTCAGCTTTAGAAATTACACTGAATTAATGCTTGATTAATGAGATACTAAATTAACTCAAAAAATAAAGGAAGTTTTAAGGACGTTCTTAACCAGTCAACTTTGGAGGACTAATAGAGGTGTAAAGTGGTTTTCCCATAATATTTTATTTTGAATTTTTAATATTTGAAAAAAAAAATTGCTGGCCAACAGAGGGAGGATTTACTGGTTTGCATTATCCACCAAACAATTAAATGGGTATTTTTAAAACAAATTCCAGCCTCACAATGTCCGGGGTCGTGTGTCCACACTTGTCTAAGATTTACCGGTGGCTCTTATTGGTTGGACTTGTACTTGTGGATTGTTTTCTTTTCATTTGTTTGTTTACTATACCTAAAAATAAGAAATATTACGACATATAACCGATTATAATAACCTTAGTCATTAACTTTAAATCCCCTTTCTGTATCATGCGGATCATTAAGTATTCGATCTCAAAAGTCAAGTCATTTAATAAACAGACACAAAGAAAAATTTCGTCATGATATACGTATTGTATACAAATAGCAGTACATGCCAATAGGTAAAGTTCTTTATTGTCAAATTGACTGGATTTTACAGATATCATTTAAGAGATATGGAAAATTTTACATGTCATTATTTATATAAGCAGATTTATTGAATTCGTGTGTGGAAGTGCAACCTCCAGTTTCCAAAGATATTTATTTGCCGGTAAGTATAAAAATTATTAATTTTAATATATAATATATGAAAATGGCCTTTTTAAATAATATTTGACCAGCTTCACACGAAAAGTTAGACGATATCTGTATCAGATAGTACATATCTTTTAAGAAATAAACAGACGGTGAGTAGGTCTTCAATCTATTCTGGGTAAATTTTTAAAATATCAGTTGGTTTTCGACAAATTGTCAACCTACACTTTGTCTTTTTTGCGTTTTCCTTTTTTATCGTTAAATGTAACTGGCTACTCGGACTATTTTCAGATTCGCTAACCCTCCTTTTGTGATAGGGACATATGGATATTAATATGTCGATTTCAATATTCCCCCACCAAAACGAGAGGCAGGAGGGTTAGTAAGAGGAAAGGAGAACTAGAGATGTCGGGTCATGCCTTCCCCTTTTGGGGAAATTTTGAGTCTACATTCATTGATTCTTGATAAAAATGTTTATATCCATAATTTTGTTCAAAATTAACGATTATATTTGTTCATTTTCATCTTTTTGTCTAAATATAAGTTTCAGACACTCGAACGAATTAGCTACACGAAACTCTATCTCAGTAATAAACCCTGAGATCAAGCATTTAATTTTCGACTTTTGCATTTGTAAGTCAAATGTTTTGTAGGCGTACGATATTAACTTTAGTTGAGTATTTCAGAAATAAATCCATGAATATATTCTATACAGGTATATAATCATATCAAATTCTTATTGATTGAACCACTTGTCAATAAAAAATGACAAAAATTCAATTTACTTTGAACAAAGCCATATGAATAAGAAATGTGATTACATATATATATATATATATATACATGAAATAGATTGCATTGTCAATCGAGTGTGTATTGGCCTCCGGAAGATGATATTGAGCGACTGTAACATGAATAATTCAGTAAGGTAAACAATTCCAATAACGTTCATGACGCATCTTTGATCTCTGTGCATTACACGTAATCCAGCATCATTTCATTCGACATTTTGACAGGTTATCCACAGGTAGGACTTTTCTATAGATCTGGCAAATGAAATTTGTAGAAAATTAGATACATGTATTTTAATGTTTTTTTTGTATTTTTCATTTGATTGGAATTCAATTTTTATCGGGAACAACAGTTTGTATTTACATTGTTGTATTGATTTGGTTGCCATGTTTGATTCAGCGTAAAAAGTAATTGTCATTGCATAAAAAAAGATACTATCGGAACATGATAAAAGGTCGTGCTCAGTAAAACAGCTGATTTAGGGAAATCAGGGTTCTCGAAACAAAGCTTTCGACAAAAAGGTGCAGTGGCGTGGCATTTTATTTTTTTTCGAATTAGTTTCAAATTTATCTTGACAACATTTATTTAAAAGTGTCTTTTGTTTATTTTCGAAATTGGGAAGGGTGAATCTAAAGGGAATTGTATCTTGCTGGAGAAGTCTTCATGACTCGACCACAGAGCTGAACCGGCGCGTCGCAAGATGACTGGCATAGTGGGATGAGAGAGAGTGGCTCGGGGTGGTAAAATAAGGAAAGTCTGGCTGTGGTTTCATGATTTTTTCTCTCTCTCAATCAGTTTTGAATTCAATGTACTTTGTTTGTAATGTGTTTGTTTGCTGGCTGTTAATTAATTAATTATTAATCTTCTTTATTTGCAAACAAAAAACCCATTTGAGGTTATAGCAAATACAATGACATACAATTGAACACACAAAAAAAACCCAATAACATGCAAATTTGCCTGCCTCCCATATTTATAAATTGTTTGTTTGGCCAGAGACATATACAGCCATATTTAGCTATTCGAGGTGCGGACATATTCTTGCTCCTTTGATTGAATGCTTTCCATGCAAAGTAGACCAGAGGAGAATAAGCATTGAAAGATCACAGTTACACTCAAAACAAGCCTAAATGCAACACAGAAATTTACAAAAAGAGCAGGTCAAAGCTCTCGCTTATACCCAGCGAACTCCTTAAAAATATAACATGAGGACCAGTTTGCTCCTGGTAGCGACCCCTTTACTAAGTGCGGCATCTGTGAAGTCATTTTATATATGAACAAAATGATATGGAACATGAAGTCATACTTTTATCATATATCATAATTGCACATTACTCTAATATTAGTTGAACTATTACTGAACTATTACTGATAGTTGAACTATTACTGACAAAGTTCTCGATTAGGATAATATTAAGCTGTTTTGTGGACATCTAGTTTGATGTCTAGAGTATTTTTTTTTCTCGCGGACTCTTTTTCTCGATCCTGATACCAACCGGAGGTACCATTAATTATGAGATAAATATATTTGCTTTTTTATTCCACAATCTGATTAATACAGAATCAATTAAGCTAAATGTAATTAGCACAATTTTATGTTGGGCCTCAAGCTCTTTTAACATTTGAAAGACACTGCGTTTGTTCATGTTATTTTTGATCATTTTTCATATTAAATTCTGAAAAAATGTAATATCGACCTGTATTTATTTTGCATGTTGCGGGCACTGGTATCTATAATTATTTGTTTAATAAGCTGATAGATTTGAAGGCCACAAATGTGTTAAAATTCATTTACCTTTTATATTATTAATTTTTAATGTAAGTATTGAAATTATGTTGTTTTATAAAATGAAATGGTGCGCAAAATTGGTGTCTACCAGTGTGGTGCGTTATCGGATTTTATGGTAAAATTTACTCCAACAATTCCGAAAACTCGTGATTTATAGATGTGTTACCCCATCTTGTGAATTTTGTCCCATATTGCCATTTCAAATCATATCCGAAAAGAAGGAGTGCTTCTGAATGTTCTTTAACGGCATTTTATTGAAGATGTGGATCGTGTTCTTTCTTATAAATTTTGTAGGGAATCCCAAATTGAAATGTCCGAGGAGTCAAAATAAATAGGGTGGATGTGTTTTGCTTTTTTGAGGGATTTGTTTGGACGTCTTAGTTCTTAGTGGTTATTTTATGCAAAATATGGAATGGAAGGATCTTATATAATAAGGATGATGCATTTGGTTTCTTAGAGTGTACTGAAGAAGACCCCCAACCATCCCCACTTTTCAGATATTTTTCGAGTGTTGTTGTATCTTCTTTAGGAAAGAAAAACGGTCCAATGCAGATAGAGGTTTAAATTTCTTGAGATCGTTTTCTATAAGTTTAAAATGCCTTGAAACACTTTAAAATGGACATGCTTTGTTTGAATGAATTAAACGTTTGAGATTGTGTCAATTTTATAAATTTGTAAAGAAAACACTCGTTTTACTAAAATTAATGATTTTGTAAATTGGTAATTTTAATATAGCAACTATAAATTCGTAAAACGTGTATTTAAACCCTAAAAACACACTCTTCCATCAACAAAAGCGTCTTCTACTTTAAGGTAACATTGTACTTGGTCCAGAAATCTCTGTGAAGTCCAACTTTTAAAGATTTTAAATTGATAACTAAAGTAAATTGAGATTCCTATCTTTAATGGAAAATAAGGACGTTTTCTGTTTAAAGTCTACATTTATGTTTATATTTGTAGTCAGATAAGATTTAAAACCTCAGTGTTGATTATGCTGTTCAAATATTGGTTTAAACAAGAAACCTGAAATTTGAATAAATTTGTATTGTTTCGAAAACAGATTAAACATTGGAAAATGCTTTTTTGCAAATTTTTTTAAAATGAATTTTGTGCATTATAACAGAGCATTTTGTTAATATTCGGTTCGTTCAATATTTTAGATTTAATTTCGTATAAAAGGTATGCAGGCAGTTATCTTAACAAATATCAAAACTGTTTCAGGCACACCCTGAAAGTACCGTAATTATCAGATCATCAGTGCACTAGAGTAAGGACAAATCCATCAATATAAAAAAAGAACCCTGTTCTAAAAAATTGAAAACAAACTTGTAAGGATTTTTGGTGTGTTTTGCCAACCCCTTCTTGGTCGTGAAGTATTTTGGGAGCCCTTTTGGCAAATAAATGTTTGTTATGTATTCTTGGCCTTTTACAGTTTGCTTTAGGGTGTGGATTTGTGTTCATTATTGAAGGTCTTTGGGTTAACCTGTAGATCGTTTTTGTTGGATGAGTCTCATGTGATTCTTTTCTATAAAATATATATTTAATATAAAATGTCTTTTTATATCACGAGAAACAGAGTCGGAGAAACCAAATCATATAACACGAGAATGCATGATCCCAAAGTCGGAAGTTGACAAGGAGTTATTGCTGTTCTTCATCTTAAAGACCTGGTCCTGCTACAGTAACTGTAGATTTCTGATTATACGTTTTATTATGTTTATTAAATGAATTGAAAATCAATTTTACAATATGCACCTTTGAATATTTTCAGATAGACCATTCACTATACAATATGCACCTTTGAATACCTTCAGATAGACCATTCACTATACAATATGCATCTTTGAATATTTTCAGATAGACCATTCAGCAGTGAAAGACCAAACATGTCCTCAATCTGGAACTGGTTGTGTTTTCCACGGAATCGGTTTGTTGCAGGAAAGACACACAATTCAAAACGCCAAAGAAGACGAAACAAGAACAATGTTGTAACACTACAAAAGAGAAAATTACTAGATGATGCTGGACACTTTCAGGAAGTTCATTCCATCGCAGATCGTGGTACTACCACACAAAACGTTTCAAATAACATTGTACCAAATAAAAGAAGGCGTATCCAAGACATTTTTATTCAAGAACCACACCATTCTGTGCCTTATTCTGACAATGCAACAACAGTTTCGGATTCAGGTGCACAAAATGACAATTTTACACATATGAAAGTTCCTAGTCTATTTTACCAACGAGAAAAGAACCAGAGGCCCAAATCTGACAATGTTGAAAGCATGTACGGTTATGTTCCTAAAGCAATGCAAAGCATGTATACGTCAACTGCCTTAGAAGGACAGAAAATTGAGGATTATTTTTCAAATTTGCACAATGATGTTTATTTTTCAAAATTTGCAAATTCGGAGGCAGAGACAAAAGACAAAACAGAAAATGTGTTACACATACCTCCGTTCAATCGTGTGCCTAGCTCTGCTTCTGTAAAAGAAGATAAGACTTCTTTAATAGAGGAGGATACCTCTGAAGATGAAATGGACATAGGAACTTTAAGCAATTTTAAACAATGGCAAAATCAAACCATTCCCAGGACAGATCCTAATATGGAAGCAAAGTTTCATTCTATGTTGAATTCAGTGGAGGAAGTGTTGTACTGATATTTTACTGGATATTAAAATCACTAATACATTATATACTCAGGGATAGATACACTCCCATCATTCATTTTTTCGATCCACTTTTTGGGGAATAATGGTACCAAAAATGTTGGAATATCTAAAAAGTCTGTATCAGTTATATTGGGGACAAAATCTCTAACTTTGCCTCCCTATGGTTGGAGATAACTTAATACCCACAGTGGTGGGTGTAAAATTTGTTTTCAGCCACTAAGTAGGCGAGTATATGGGGTTTTCAACCAGTGAGTTGGTGGGTATATTGGCTTTCCCATCATTGAGTCAGGTCAAGGCAGAATTCGTTATGTAATAAAATATTTAGGGAGATTATTTAAAATGCTCAAATTTTGGCCTTGAGTTTTAAATTTCGGTGCACATTTTCAATTAAATTTAAACATCCATATCTAACTGTCACAATTCTGTATAAAGATGGTGATAGGTTTCAATTGAATTACATGTATAAAGGAAAAATTGTGTAACATTTAAACTGCATGATTTAAATGCATTCCAAGTAAAAATATGCAAGAAGCTAGTTGAAAACATAAAAATTAATGATGCATTTCAAATATCAAATTATTGATTGTATACATTTTTTTTTATAATTTCTAATGCTTGTTGAAGAAGAAATAAATGTTAAAATATAAATGCAAATTATTATATTATACATTTCAAGCTTTCACCAAAATCATGTTCTACAATGGTGCACTCCCTTAATACATTTACAATTACATAATATTATTAATATTATCTCCAATAGATTGTTTTGGTGTTTGTTGAACCCTGTCAAATATGGTTCCCTTTGGTACCAATAGTTTGACTTTTGAAGGGGGGATGGGATTGGTATCTATCAAATACTTTGTTCCCCACAAGAACATTTCCTTAAATGCAGTTGATACAAGAAAATTTGTTCAGTGTCAGCCAAATGGATATTTTTTTTTTGGCCAAAATCAGGGCAGGAATTTTTTTCCAAATACCCAAACACCTCATAATGTTAAATGGTTCATGACTTTCTGACCCATTTCTAATGCTTTAGAGCTTCTACATGAACATCTAACCATAAAATATAATTTAATTTTTAGAATATGCACCATTGATATAAGCACATTGAACTATAACCTCCACCCCTACTTACATAGCCTTATTATTGCCAGCATGCTTCAACCCAAAAAACATATTCCTTTGGCCTTCTACACCTTGTTCCATTAAATCAGGGGGGTTACAAATGTTGGGATTCCATCCTTGTTGAAGGCATTTTGGCATTTTCTCTAATTCAAGGGTTTCACTCCGAGTCAATGGCCTTAGGAAACCTGTAGATTTTGACTTTTCAGTTCCACCAATGCTCGAGATAAAAGTTTTAAATGTCCTTGTCTTGACATAGTCCGTATCAAACTCATAATAGAAGCATTACTTTTGGACAACTTGGTAAAAATTTGGAAAAATGAAGGCTCTGTTGATAAAAAATATTTTTCTTATTTATTCTAATATTTAGATTATAAAATGTTCATTTAAAATATCACTCCTGTATTCTGTAATGTTGACTTGAGGCCAGGTTGTCATAGGAAACCAGGTAAGCATCTGATATATACAAAATAACGGAGGTTTTGAAAGTTGAGACCGAAATTCTCATCAGTATTGACTACTTGCCTGATATTTTCCAGTATCACAGCTGTAGGATCACGAGAAATTCATACTAGAAATATCAGGCTACAAGATCAAGAGGAAAATTACAAAACTGTCAATAAATTAAGAACAACGAAGGTTTTGAAGGTAGAGACTGAATTTATAGTCAATATCTCAGTATAAAGATGATAATTTCAGTTGAGATCTTTAAAACATTCATTATTCTTTTTATCGGCAATGACATAATCAATGTCAGGTTACCACTTGCTGGATATTTTCCAGTATCATGGTTGTAGATTCACGCACGATACTGGAAATATCAGGCAACAACATCAAAGGGAAAATTACAAAACTGCTGATAATTATAGATTTTTACATGCCCCTTTCCATATCATTTCAAGACTCCAATATCGGCCCTGAGGACTTTAGCACGAGGAAGGATATTGGTCAAGGGATAATACCAGTGGGATATGGAAAGGTACATGCAATGATCTATTTTTAACCTATTTTGTATACAATAGGTATTTATTTCCTGTGACTTCAAACAAAGCAATTCAATTTACAACATGGAACTCATATCAGTGAAATTTGTACCATATCAGGCAAACAGAAAAGAACTTATCACTATTAAATATTTGATAAGATTTTCAACTTGCCACCCATATATCCATTACTGAGGGTGTAATGGATCTTGTATTATGAAGAATCTATAGGTTTTTTAAGCAAAGCATTTATAATTAAATAATTTTAAAAAGTTTTGCAAGCTTTACATTTTAAAGTTGCACATGTCATGCTTTGTTAACTCATAAAGCAAGTTGTTTTCACACAGCCACCAAAATCCATTACATAATATGTCCCATTTAAATAAAACTAAATACCAAATTTCAAATAAATCCATCCAATAACAGGGTGACAAAATTAGGATGATCAAAAGAATAACAGACGAACGAAGAGGTGATTCTAATATACAGTGAAACCTGTCTACATTGAACCCCTTTTGGACTTGATGAAATGTTCAGTTTAGACAGGTGTTCGGTCTTGGCAGGTTAAAAACAAATGAAAAATCGTATACAGGGACTTAAGAATCAGTCTGGTTTAGACAGGTTTTCGGTTTTCTCAGTGTTTGGTTTAGACAGGTTTCACTGTAACACCCACTCGGTGAGAAAGGATATAATTTTGAAAGCTGAATGAACTCAAACAGAATATATCGCCATACACATGGTAATGTAGCAGAACCATATCACTATCTTCAAACAACAGTATTTTTCATCTGTAATAACAATTTATTAAAACAATAAATAAATAATTATGACACATTGCTATCTGTCTGTCCGAGCATTAAAAAGATCAATTTCATCATCAGATTCAGTGTTGGCTTCTCCGTTACGTATTAACATCTCCATGGAATGTGAATATTTTTTGGTCTCAGCTTGATCTGTGGAAGAAACAAAAAGATTAAATGAGTGTTTAAAGAGGCAGATACTGCTTACCCTTCCTAACCACCTGATGACACCCCCAGGTTTTGGTGGGGTACACATAGTTTAAAGTTGTATGTTTGTTCTTAGTTTTATTTGTGCCGTGAATGTCATGTTCGATGTTGTTCATGTTCTTGGGTTTTTTGTGTCTGTCTATTATTCCTTTTTGTCTGAATCTTATTTTTTTCACTGCCTCTTTATTTGATGGCTTAAATGGAGAGGAGTTTATCTGTATCCTATTAAGATTTATAACTTTTAAAGCCATATCGACAGTATTTTAACAATATTATGTTGAGAACAAATTCACAAAAACTACATCACATGTTAAAATATATAAAGAAAAAATGTTACCAAGGGAGATAATTCAAAGATATTTATAAAAGTATGTACTCTTGATTGATAATATTGAGTCTAGGGAAATAGACCACTGTATAATTTTTTCCATTTTTCTCTGATTATATTTTTTTAAAAAGATAAACTAAGATTATGGTACAATTACTTTATCAATAACCAAATCATACTAAAACAGGCAATCAATCTAGGTATATTTCAATTTTCTTTTTGTTTTATTATCCTTGGTAAATATCATGAACATGTAGTTGAAATATACAATCCTTCAAATTTTATCATATTTGTTTCAAGTGTTTTTTTTAATCTGGTTATTTTGCCTTAAAATTTTGATGGTTTTACTATGATTTTCTTGTAATACACCTTAGCTTTCAACAAACAAAATTTATTTTGCTTGTTTATTTCACTATGGGAATTTCATGGTTATGTTGAATTTTATGCTATAAATTTTAACTGTAAGTACCAGTAACCATAGTAACTGTTTTGTAGACAATGAAAACTTACTGTAAACAGCTTTCAGTATAACATGTAGTGTGATTCCTGCCAGACATGCTACAAGTCCCAGACCGTTTATCAAACTCATCTTGTCATGATTAATTGTGGAGGCTAAATACAGTGTACAAATTTCCTGGAACAATCAAAAAGCAAAAATTTACAAGTAAATTGAATTTTTTATAACCTTAACAGCCCATTATATTGTTTGTTTTTTTTTAGTGGGGTTTAACGCCACTTTCAACAATATTTCAGTCATATCGCAGTGGTCACTTTTACTGGTGGAGGAAGTCAGAGTACCCAGAGAGAACCAACAACCTTGGGCAGGTAACTGACAAACCTTTTAATGTGTGATGCGAGTTCAATCAGGCGCATTATAGTAAATCATCTTCTGCAATTCTAATTATCACCACTTTCTGGAATCAAACAATATTTTTTCTTCATACAAACATTTATATTATGTTTTATCATTGTGTAAAGTTTCAATAAAATTCATTGCAGTTAGGAAGGAGTTTCACCTGAGATGGTTGTCAGTTTGAAAACTTCTTTTTAACAAATTAAATGATTTGACTTAATTACTGTGCGCAAATGCTTTTTATTGCTTCTTAGCAATAACAGAAAAGGGGACTTTCTATTAGACTGGTTCGCTGACTAGATATATTTTGTCATATTACATATTCAATATATATCGAGACAGGTGGGGTCCGACTCCATATTTTGGTTTGAAATCGAGGCCACGCTTGGGTATAAATTCTATTATGCATGAAATAATTGAATTGAAACTTTAATAACTTATGCGCATCATTGTCATCATATCTACAATTGTCTTATTAAGATTTACAACAACCCAAGCATGCAACAGCAACATTTTGTACTCTCGAATATGAACTGCAAGTTTTGTTTTCATCGCGTAACTATGGACCGTTTGTTACGTCATAATCGACAACGTCATCAGGAGCTTTTCCTCCTGAAAATGTCGTTCGCCTCCACCTGCCCTTAGATGCGAGGGTACTCTGTAACCCGTATGTAAGGGGAGAGAACCAGCCAATGAATGAAATAGATCCGACGCCATCATAAAACCGAACGACGTCTTGTTGTCATACGTTGAAATGAAGTAGATCTTGTGTTAAATGGTGTAAAATGTGACATTTTCAGTTCGAGACTATTTATTTTTATTTAAAATTACCGATAAAAAGAATATAGGCCATTTGTATCTTGTACTGACTTTATCACGATAAAATATTCAGTCCGCCCTACGGGCTCACTGAATATTTTCCGTGATAATGTCAGTACAAGATACAAAATGTCCTATATTCTATATGTATCAAAAATGCAACGTCATTTGCATTTTGTAGTAAAGTTATCATCTAGAAAAATCTTGGGAGTTCAAACTGCGTAATAAATATGCAACTTATTGCCCAAATGATAAAAATAGCATTTAATTTCGGCATCAACGCTAGAACATTTTCTCTCCAACGATAAAAAGCCTCCGTCCTGACCATTAAGAAAAGCAACTTCCACGCAAGTGTAAAAGTTCGCTTCTCTTTCAGTTTACCCTTGCATTCAGCGCTTCATACGTCTGACATGACGAAAAACATTTATTTGTGACGTCAAAGAATTTAAAATCTCTCATGATGTTTATTTACTACAGAAGTCAAAAGTAAAACTTATTTTGTTTGAAACTAAATAATTGAACGTGACAATAAAGAATAGTATGAAGAAAATAATAATAATTTTCTAAAATATTTGAAATAAACAAGTTGCTATTTTGTTGCGGATGACTACTAATAGCAAGATCCTGCTATTGTGAGCATGCCTGGATGCAGAGACGTACTCATGTAGGAGTATTCATATATCGAAGCGTCTCTGCGACGGAGATTGTAAGAAACGTTGGTGCACTTAGGAGATAACTGTATTGTATTTTAAGCTTTGAGGACGTACATCGTAGATTTTACTGTCGCAAATTGAGTTTACTGGCGCGTCGCGTAGCGGAGCCAGGTAAACGGATATTTGCGACAGTAAAATCAAGATTTACGTCCGAAAAGCTTAAAATACAATA
>JAULBM010072453.1:0-10041 GCA_032357055.1 Geukensia granosissima | reverse complement strand
AGTGTAAAGCACTACATATTTATGACAGTCTTTTAAAAAGCTATTTATTTTCATATTGAGTAGCGAACATCCTTAATGCAACATTTGACCACCGGGTTTTTGAATGACTGATTAGTATGATAAAATTTTCTTTTCAAAGAACTATGAGGTGAAGTTACATTAAAGGCTGGAAAATGGTACCATCTGATGTTATATTAGGTACCTGAACTGTTAGTTATTTGTCCACACATAGTTAATGTGCCTCAGTAAATATGTGAATAAATTTTGTTTCTAAAGATTTTCTTTAAAAAAATATGGTTTATCTAAGACATAACTGTTGTTTTAAGTTTCTACAAAATATTTTCTGTGAGGTCAAATTAATTTGGAGGCCAAAATTTATTTTTACCTATACTCTATATCAGGTTTTTTGTGGAGTGTGATTTTCGAGCTACATTAAATTATATGTGCGTGTCTACCTTTGTATTTATCAAAAGAAAAAATATTCCACATTTAACAGTTTATGTTTTACATTATGCAATTAAGTTTAACATTTAATTAACATTTAATTTTTTCTTCTAAATTTCTCTACGGTGATTTAACTTTGAATTCTTGATATAAAAAAGTCCATTTTCTGATATCAGAAAATATTTTTTGATATCAAAAATTAATGACGTTAAGCACCATTCATTCAATCAATCTATTTAATGGACAGAGGAATGACAGTCTCGTTATACAGGAGAGAACAGCATCTACAAATTTATGTTATTTATACAAGAAAGGATATGGTTGAAACCAATCCGAAGACACTCGACTTCTTAATTCATCATTTAAGGGACAAATACATACTGTCACATCTTTTTATGTTATTTTTACATAAAGAAATATATGATTGATAAATGTGCCATAAATATTTATACAATATTAAACGAACAAGGGCCAAAAAGGCAAGCGAAGAGGAGTTTAAGTTGAACATTTTTATTGTTCCTCTAGTTTGAAACATTTGCAAAAAAGATTTTTTTACCTTGGAAATGGATTTTGGATGTTAAATAATATTTAACATTTAGAAATGCAATAAATTTACCGTGCGTTAGCATTGTATTGTTTATATACCGGTATTCTATATACCGTCTCATCAACACTTCTCCGATTATCCGTTGCTTTCCTTCCAAAATAGCTATCAATTCCGTAGAGTGGGTGCCCAAATTGAATTATTGTCCCAGGTACTAATTTATCAACTGACAGCTGACTGACACGCCCCCGAACAATAAATACTTTCGTTAATATAAGCATCAACAATTATAATAAATTTATTAATCTCTTCCGATCACATTTTTATTAACATCCAAACAAACCTATATTTAAAACCCTGTAGATCCCCCAATTGGCCCCCGTGACCAAAAACTATTATTTTCTCCAATGTTACGGACAGATAAGAAGAGATATTTACATTAAAGAGTAGATAATTATCGTGGAAGAAAAAAATACCGAGTGAAAACAGCTACAAAATACGAGAACTTCAACAATTAGATACCATATTTGCCTCAGACGGACCAGCTTCACCATTACATAATCAGTATCGTCTTCTCGCGTAACGACATAAAATTAGTCTTTACACAATGTCCACCATATTACTCTTCATATGAACAATTTACCACTCCTATTTATTACACATATTTCGGTGCAAGTTTTCTCCAAACTAACCTGAGATTTATTGTCACACACAAAAAAGCCTTTAAACCATGCCCTATATTATCACGCATTATCACACTAACCAGATATACCGCATTTCAACCTTAATTTTCTTCTTCGAATACAATAGTATTCAAGAATAGTCAGTTATTAATAGATGGAGTATACTGAAAAGCACCGGTTGATCCCGATATTTCTACGTTATGTTTCTTGATCTTGCTAGCCAACTGCAACGAAGTTGATTGCAATAAAAAATCCGTTTCCTTTACGGAATATAAACACCCAAAAGACGCTGCTGTAAAGAGAATTTTTTATCTTAAAAATGGAACATGGAAACTTCATCCAGACATTGTCTACTATTATCAGATTCAATTGTCAAATGTTATTTACATGTATACCAAACTGGGTATTCATTTTACTCCTATAATGTTTGATAATCTTTTATTCACAAATTTAATCTCTAAAATGAAACAGTGTTACCCAATTTTGTGTTGCCAAAGCTGTAAAAAGTTGCAAATTTAAAATTAATCATGATAAATATTCCACTGTACACTCGTTAGAACTGAGATTTTTTGTGATTAAAATTTTCTCTTTCATTCCACGAAGTGAAATATTGCAAATATACATAAAATAAAAAGTTGATACTATACATAAATGTTGTGATTTGAAAACAATATTCTGAAGTCAGTTACCACCCTAAATGTGTAGTGTTAAATTTGAAAAAAGTGACTATTGGCTGCTTAATACCTTAATTTTCCAAATAGATGAATTAATCTATTAAGGTTAAATGGTTGGTCCCTTATATTCAAGTATTTGATTCCATAGTATTATTTTAACAATTCGATTTTAATAATCATTCTTATAAACGCGTATAACATAGTTCATTTTATTAATTTTAAAATATTCTAACTTTTTCTGGCAAAAAGAGTTTGGGTACATTAATTACCTATCTCCTGTCAAATGTTAGGTTTGGAATATGTGTATTGGCTAAAACTTATTGCTATCTTACTGAAAAAATTGTTTGTAAAAAGTTGATGTCCTATAATTCTTTTCTTATATAGTGTAATGAGAAGTCAGAATATATTTCTTTTTATCATTAAAGGAAATTATAAAATAAAAAAGTATGATTAGACAAATTGAAAACAGTTTGGAACCAAGATGCATGAATTTCCTGAAATACCCAATTATAAATAGAATTTTTTTCTATAATTTTCTTCTCACTTTGCAAAGCAATATTAAAAAACTGAAACCAGAGTTTTGTTTGTTTCTCAAATATCAATCATAATTAAAATCTGTCCTCAAAATATATTTTCCTTACTTCTTGCCAAGTTTTATTGTAATTCAAAAGAGAACATGAAAATTATTTATATTTGTATTTTAAGATGTCGCAATACCTTTCGGTTAATTATTCAACACATGCAAAGCAATATATAAAAAATGAAACCATACTTTTCTTTCTAATACTGATTTCAGTCAGTATTAGTATCTATTCTCAGTATAATTTGTTTATCTTACTGCCCGCTAGAGCCCCTGCTAAGGGGGGTCCGTTAGTTAGAGCGGGGTGTATAAATACTCGAACTCCCCTTGTCAAAGGTTGTGCCGGGGATAGAATAGGCACTAGGTATCTCCGCCCTGGAGGCACTAGTCCTCTAAAAACGGCGTTCCTGATTGTGGGGGATGTATAAAGTCACAATCCTACAAGAGGGAGACGTTAAAGACGCCCAATGTTTAGGAAATGCCACGTCTTAAGCACGTTAAATACCCCTTGTAACAGCCCATTTTGAGTGGTCAGTAGGCGGCCAGTTACAAGGCTAAATTTTCCGCCCCTATCCAGCCCGCAATTTTTCCAATGGCAGTTTAATAGTCCCTCCCTCACCGGTTCCTTTGTTGCAGTTAACATATTGATTTATTGTTTGTTAACTTGTTTACTTTTTGAATATGCATGAAATATTTGCCACTGGACGTTAAACAACAATCAATCAATCAATCTTACTGTCTGCCAAGTTTTATTGTATTTTTAAATAAAATCAATGAAAATAAGAAGATTTAACTGAATAGTTAAAAAAATATCGAATCTGTATTACAGGCAACACTTGAAAAACCATATTGAAGTCATTTTTGGGGTTAAATCTCAGGTATTGATGGTTCTTTTTTTTTGCTAAATATAGTTTACATTATTTCTTGCAAATTCTTTTTATTTCCATTAAAAAAAACAATAAAATTTGAATATTTGTTTTAAAAGATGGAAACATACCTTATCTGTTAATAAGTCATCACTTGCAAGCAATGTTTAAAACTAACTAAACTATTATCTCATACATTAATAGTGCTTTGTATTTGTGCTCAATACATATTTTACTGATTATTTGTCAAGTTTTTTGTATTATAATGAAATACATGAAAAATCTTGACATTTTTTAAGCTGATACTACAGATTATTGTATTAATAGTTCGTGTTTTAAATGCTGAATAATTTTTAAAGATTAGTTAAACACATTTATTTTGGAAAAATATGTGTCCTGTGGATAGTACCAATAAAAAGTGGTATCCCAAAAAAGCAATAGCACAAGAAATATCTGTCCTAGTCCTATGTGCCGATAAATTTTACACATTTACTAATATATCTTGAAAGGTTGCATACAATCGACATGAATAAAGAACAGCATACCTGAACAGATTGGATCTTACCTGGGAACAAAAAACACATTATACTATGTGGTCTATGTGTTTTTATTTATTTATATTTTAATGTCTTGAAAAAACTTTGTGCTCAGTTGTTTAGATATGTTAAAAAACTTTATGTCCAGAATACAATTACACCGACCCCGTGTTCTGATAAAAACCAAGTCCCTGACCCATTTTTTACATTATAAAATCTTGGAATTATTAAAATTATTATTAAAAATTGCTCGGATATTCCAGAAAAAAGACGTCTTTTAATTCGAAGACTATCGCTGAACGATTATCGCTGTTGCATTTCCCCCACGCACATTTCGCACGAACGATTGTGGAACGGCAGCTGCTGTTTACACTGACAACGTCCATAGTCACGTGGCTTCCGCGATAGATTTATACAAAAAACCGAATGGCGAAACAAACCTGGATATAGCCTATTTGTCTTCCATATATAATTGCATGTTATAATGTACAATCTTTCTTTATTTTGTAATCAGTTGTCAAAAAAACTGAAATTCACTGATGGGTGTAGATTGAAACATACTTATATAGACCGGCTAGTTGAAAACCATATACCCCAAAGTCGTGAAAACTTTCAAATTTTTTAAGGCCACACATTTCCCGCCATTTGTTATATCCTGGTACTCCTTGGTCTCGTCCACGTTGAACGTTAAGAGAATACAGATCAGATCCTGGAGGGCTCCCAACTTTGAACAGTTTATCACGAACACCATTCACAAAAAATCTAGAAAAGAAGAACTTTAGCCAAGAATTAACGTAGAAAATGGAAATATGTACAAAAATAATTAAAGGAAAATAATAATAATTATTATATATATATCCTGCAGGCATATCCTGTTTTATTAAAGATTTGATTTCAAAATAGTTGAATCGAAGAGTGAATCCATCTAGTATTACTTTAAGTCTTCCTCGTGGTTGTTGTTGCTACTTGTAATTTTGATCAATGCCATTTCTTATTTCCTAAAAAAGCGATTAGTAGATAAAGATTTTTATTGGAAACTTATTTGCCCATAAAAATTCCGTTGGTTTTTGTATAACTTACACTTTCAAATTTCTTTGAACGATTTTCATTTCGGCTCGGAACAGACTTAGTCAAATGATATAGCTATAATTGTCTTCTTTTTAAATGATTATTTCAGGGAAAAATTGTGTAGTATTGGAATATATATAACTTATTATTCCACTGAAGATGTATGTTTCATTGTTTAACTTCATTTTGCCATCGTGTTAATTTGGTAACGGGTTCCAATTAAGTTAAAGCTTACTCTTTTTTCAAATGTAGATGTGAATGTCTTCAAAAGTACATGTAAATGCGACACCCTCCCTTATGTTTATATAATCAATGGAGGTCTTTTTTTTTGTTACTACACTTTTTAAAATGTAAAAAAGTTTGCTTGTCTAAATTATTGTATCAAAGATGCATGACATTCCTTTTAGACTTGCACTAAAATTCTACTTGATAGAATTACTCGTTCGTCTTCACCAAATGGTCACAGAATTATAAAATATCGTCTATATAAATAAGTTACTGAAATAGTATACCGCATCATGTATCGCTTGAACAACAAATTACATATCGTATCGCTGTTGAAACAAAAGAATTAAAAATTACTAAATGTGCTGACAGAAATCGTCAGAAGACAGAAAAGACCATGATGGCAAATAAAATGAATGGCAAACATAGTAAACATGCATTAAAATAAACGAAAGCTGGAGTAACACGAACCTTACAAAAGTTCAGGTGCACCGGCTGCACTGGTGGCACCCGTAGACTTACTTAGTAGATAAAGCCGGTGTTTCGCCACAATCGGTAAAGGAAAGGATTTGTAGTCACGATAATGGAAAGATACACTTTGTCATTTGTTAATTGACATTTGTTAAATCGGTATTTTGTACCGGTCAAGAAAATCATGATCTCGACCGAAAAATTTTCGGAGTGAATTCCGCTCAAACCGGTGCTAGGGGCCGTCTTGAACTTACAGTGAGGTGCGAGTTTTTACTCCGTGTTGAAAGCCTCACTTTGACTTTGAGATGAAGAACAGCAATCAAAGTGCTGTTCCTTTGCTTGGAATTTATGACATGAACGCAAGTTTACAGTGGGAAAATCAAAGTCATATCTCTTTTCGTAAGGTTTTGTTCTTAATTCGCCTTCAGTGTCAATTATATGTGTAATTCTTGGTATAAAGCAGACATTTATGTTTCTGTTGTACCTTGATTTCAACTTCATATTAATAGTCAACATAGACACCAAATTTAGAATTATATTCAGTGAAAGAACATTACCTACATAGTGGAACATGAAGCCAAAAGACTGGGCCAATTTTTGCTCTTTTCTCCGAGAAGTCAGCTTTAAGATACATCTCTTATTTTTATATTCGTACGAACAAAGCAATAAATCGACGAGAAGGGTGCACAGTTGATCCCCATTAGAATGCCGACAGTCTATTGAAACACACGTACGCCACACATTACCAATTGTTTTCAATCAAGAAACCACTCAATCGGCGAATGTCACCTTTAGAGATTATTTTTATTAGAATCAGAGTGGTTGCTAACCAAATATTTCTAAAATCGTTGTTCATCTTTTAACAAAACAAAGATGAAAGAAAGCTTTTAATTTTTTAGTTACAGGGCGAAGAATGTTTTGATGTTATTTTGAGGGAGAGGAACCTGTATTTGAGGCATTCTAACATATTTTTGGATTTTTTTTTAGAATTCTCCTTTGATTCACACCACCTCTAGAATGGTTTGTTTCACAGTAACTCTAGAGCCCGTTTTAACGCTAATGAAATAATTGTCAGTAACATGGAAGAGGTTTTGTGGAACATTCGGCAGACACTGCAATTTATTTTGCTTGTAAGGATACTCATTTAGCTTTGGAAACTTATGGTTGTCTAGTTGAATTTCAAATTCGAAGCACATAAAATAGCATAGTTAAATTGACTGTTTTTAAAAGTAACACAAAAACAGGTATTTTTAGTTACTTAAAAATTGGATTATTTGTTGAATTGTAATTACGAAACCTAGATCTAATATGACATACGTATCTATCTTTTGTGCTGGTTTCACTGCTAACCATCTGGTAAAATCTTCTAAATTAATCCCTAAATTTTTTTGCCACAAATGCGGGCTTTCAAAATTCTCCTCCAACTTATTCTTAACAAGAGTAAAAAAAATCATCGCGTAAAAGATTCAATTCTTCCATAACTTGAGAATGCCCATAACGCCAAGGTGCACAACCAAATCCGTTAGTAATTGAAGCATCAACGTATGGATCATACGTATTATCATATCCTTTCTTCTGGGAAAATAGATTATATTTCCTCATCGTCCTCTCATCCACTACAGTTGGCAGGAAATGATTGTAAGTTATATGTTGGACAATGGCAATTATAATTCTACGGGTTTCTTGATAGACCTTTTCATTGGACCAATGATGATTAAGCATGTGAAGTTCTGTTGCTATTCTATTATGTTCCCTTAGGAATACCAAGTGATTTAATCCCAGATTTGGTGTCTCACTAGGTCTGAAGTCACCTACAATAGGAAAACGAATACAAGAAGAAAAGACAAAGCTCTGTACGTCTAAACATTTAATTTGTCTTATTAGCGTGCTAAAGTTATTATTACGAAGTTACAACATGCACCGGAATTGAAGAGAGAGCACCTCAGCCACGAGAAAACAGAGGGAATTTACAGATTTAAAAAGTCTTCTCAAGGCCTACATCAAGGGTGGGATACCATTCCTTGTGAGAAACTATAAATCGGTCCAAATAAAATTATACGTTAAATAATACTCTTCTTACCTGAATATATTCCAAAATGCACATGTAACAAAGCATTAAACACAAAGACAAACGTATAACCACAGTTTCCTGACTTTTCATATGCAATTTTTGTGTTACGATAAAAGAAATGCTTATATCTTTAAACAACTACAACAACGAAAACAAATGAAAATATCAACAGACTTATGTGGAAATGTTAACAACTGTAGAAGATTTTGGCATGTTTTTGCGTATAAAATATGAATTTTGAGACAAATATGTCAAAAATGTAAACATGCTTCATACAGATGGCTTTAACATCCTTATAAACCTGCTTTTGTAAAAAAAAAGCAGCGTAAATACAAACAAACATCCAATATATCTATCAAAAAGAAAAAAAAACATTACAAGGACTATTGAAAAGGCAGGAGAAAGTGCAATGGAAGACTGCCGCGTCTCGTGTGAACTGATTTATGACAAAACAATTTATTTCAATTCAATGATTTCTCACCAGCGAATGGGCACCTGTCATCTTGCGCAATTTTAACACAACCTCCACCGTCGGTAGTCGGAAGAAGATTACCAGGATCAGTTTTAAATAGAACTAAAAAACAATTAAATTTATAAATATTATTATTTTACCTGACAACACATTTCTATGAATCTATTGACTAGTAATTGATCACATGATATGATGGAAAAATTAAGATGATTTTGATACTATTTGACGTTACCAATGAAAACCTCAATTTCATGGACTTACCCTGTTATTCACAAGGAAATAGCCTTACATTATTGCTACGTCCATTAAACAACCCTTTAAATGATGAATGTTACACAATTGAAACGTTCGGTGAACAACCGTATTGTTTACCGTCATTGAGTAACCTTATTATTAGCTTTCAGTAAATAACATAATAAATGACAATATTTCCTTATGGTATAAGCGCTCACGGAATACTTAGTTTTATAGTTTGGGAAATCCACTTCCTCGCCGGGCCATAACTTTATATTGAATATGAAGAGTATTAGGGTATTATCAATACAAATGTAGATCAATATAAGTATAGAACAATAATAGCTATTTACTATATGGGTAATTTCATTTATTATTTTTAAACCTTCTTAAACAAAATCAACGTCATGGATAATAAATTTAAATTTATTGATGGATAGATTAACACTTACATCCTCCAGGTTGTATTAGATTCTGGGCCTGCTCATCAGAGTTTCCATATAAGAAGCTAGCATCAATATAAGAGGTGATTAGGTTTATCTGTTCTCTATAACCTAAAACGTAAAATATCCATGCTGTGGGTATTTTCATGACTGGCTTTCATAAAGAATTTTTAAAAGGTTATTTCACTTTATGAAATGAGAATGTTTTCTCAAGACTATGATAAAATTGGTTTCCATGACAAATCATGATAGCAAATAAGGTGTTGCAACATTGCATCAATAAGTAACAGCAACTAACATCTTTCACTAATGCTAAATAAACATGTTCTGAAAAGTGTAATGTTTTAGCCCAAGTCTCATGAAATTCTGTCTGCCCCTTTGGTATTTTTGAATTCCTTTTATTATTCGAATATATTACATTAATTAAGATATTCGGACCATATTGATCTACTAATTATGAAAAGGACCCGGAAGTTCTAGAAGAATAAATCGTGTTAAAATCGACGTTAGAACATAAATAGGTCACATGTTACGTCTCACTGAAATCTCGAGAAGCACCAGAATTGAACCACGTTTAATTGGTATTTTCAATTTCATATTTTTCAATTATTTCTTATCCAATCCTCTTGAAACTTGTTCTGTATGTAAATATGATATAATATAATATAATATAATATAATATAATATAATATAATATAATATAATATAATATAATATAATATAATATAAT
>JAULBM010072443.1:0-10041 GCA_032357055.1 Geukensia granosissima | reverse complement strand
TATTCTGCTGGAGTTTGCAGATGATATATTAACTTAAGATGGCATATAATCCTTATTCTTTCTTTTAAATGTTTAACTAAAAATGGCAAAATCGATCAATTCAAATATAGAAATATCCCCCAAATTTATGTTATAAAAGTTTAGGCAAATGAAATGCCAGTATCTGCTTTATCACTTAGTGAAAATTTTTTTATCATGTTATATATTTCATGCGGGAAATGGACATAAGAGAGAGAAATATTATACATAAAATCAAAATATATTAAAGTAAGGTTTAAACAATTTTATGAAATTTTCCAAATAGCTCTGTTTTCATAAATTCTAAGTAAGAAACATACTGAATTCCGGACTAGAGTGGATAAAATTCTGAATTGAGCATCCCCATTTTTCAATTCTTTATGCAACCTTGGCCACTTATTTAACATAAGGAAGGTAAAAAAAGAAGAAAAAATAGCTGAGACATCAAGATCCATTTAATATTCATAATTAGACATTGGCCTCAGAGGCAAAATTCTACCAAGATGGTTCATGTAGGTATTATTATAATGAGAAAAAAATATTCAAAAGCAATATGACCATGAAAAATATATTGTTAAAATAATTACCCAGTGTCCCATGTGTCCAATGTCTGGATGTTGTTTACCAGAATATATACTTAATTATTGGAATAAATTGAAATAATACTTGTTATTAAAGATAAAAATAATAGTAATAAATCGGTGAAAACCCTATAGGGTATGTCTACTACTTATATTGTTTTGTTATTGTTGAGAACCAAAAGTTAAGCTGTTGCTGTTTTTGTTTGATTGTGAATTTATTTTAATTTTTATATTATTTTAATGTGGGATGGCATGCAGGCTGAATAAATGGATTATTATTATTATTAAAAATTAATCTGATAATATAAAATGCAAAATCACTATGAGATGATAATTTCATATGTATGTATCTGTAATATTTTACATAAGCATGATAAGGAAACCTTAATGTATTTAAAAAGAGTTTAAGCATCAAATCATGACAGAAAGTCATGCCTTCTCATTTTATATTTCAATATCAGACTATGATGGAGTGTAAAATCAGCATGACAGTTATAAAAATGAAATTTTAATTAGAGTTTGAACATTACCTTGCTCAAATGACCAATGGCTATTCAGTAGGGGGCATTTGTGTCCATGTTGAATAAAGCCGAAACAAAGATGAAGTCCGCAACATTGGTACATTGTTTGTTATTGTTTGTCAGACATGTGTTTGGGTGACGTTCGTACCTGATCACTGGACAGGTGATCAAATATGCACGTTTGTTTAACAATTGGTCACAAAACGTCAAAAGACCAGTGGGGTATGTTACATGGGGTGTTTTGACAGGTAATAGGAAAAATTTTAATTTATTTGTGTATACAAAAGCTTTGACCAGAGTAAACGTTTGTGTTTATGAGATATTGCGAGTTTAGACGCTGGATTTGAGGAGGATTATTATGACTCTCGATATTTACATTTTCTCCTTTTATATATCAATACTTATTGATAATGTTTATGTCTTTATTATACTGTAAATGTTAATTTCATGGTCATAATAGGGCATGTTGAAAACTTTGATTGAAGTGAAATGGACATAAATGATCTCAGTATCTGAACAGATTGGGACATGAAATTGGACAAAGTGAACATCCTGGAGTTGAAATTAACATATGTGGGAAGAAATGTATCTCAGTTTTAATTGAATTTTATCTGTATTGAACTGTGGTCAAAGCATTCAATTTTGCATGGATTATACAAGAGTGTTCATGTATCTGTCTCTGCCTGGTGTTTTGATTAGAAAAATTAATTAGTCTTATGTCATATTTATTATTTGCATAATTATCAGTTATGTAAAAATGATTCATTAACACAGATTTTTATTGGACTATAGACTCGGGATTGCATAAAAGTTACAAAAAACAAGGACCATGTGACAAGTTTAGTTTTATAAACTTTTTGTGACTTGTAATTAGTACAAAATTTGGAAACAGATTCTGGAAGCAGGTGGAACAACTGAAATTCAGTTGAACTGGAAAGTTTAAGTTGATTAATTCTTTGATATTTTGACTTAGCAATTTTAAAAAGGATTGGAAAGAGTGTATAAAATTTGTTTTTTGTTACTACCAAAACTGGCAAAACAAGATTTTTGAAAGCGACATGGGAACCACTTACAATCCTGTAGGTGAAATTAGTGTGATTGACAGATTTTATTGAGAGTGTACAAGGGAATCTATTTCAGTTTTGCAAAAGAGAATCCATTCAGATTAGATTTATTGAGTTCTCAAGCATGTTGATATATGTTACTGGAAGCACTTTAGCCGATTTAGCTAATGACGCTGGAGGAATTAATTTGTCCGAGGATAATGATTCAAACATTGTTGGAAAGACTGGATTCGGAGATAACGTCAATAATGACATTTGCTCTGATGAAAGTCAGCAGTTGTCCCATGATTGGCGAATTACAAGTTTGTCGAAGAAAATTACGGGATTAGAGAACGACGTTAGGTATACAAAGATAACTTGTTTGGCTTAGATGTAATATCAGAATTCTCTTACACATTATGTTTGATAATTTACAAAATTCCTTTATCATTTACATATAAGTAGCTTTTTGGACAACTGTTAGTATTTTGTCAAGTTATCCTGCTTTACAGATATATTTTCACATTTAGTTGTATGAATTGAATAGCTTAACCTTGTGACATTAAAATTGAATCAAGAGTGAACCAGCACTGCTTAAGTCTAACTGTAGGTTGTTATACCTGGAGGTATGCAGGGTTAAGGGTACACTGTGTCAGACTGTCTGAGTTGGTATTTTATGCTTGAGATGTATGCTCTTATTTATGTATGTTGGAAAGATAGGCTTAACATTTACCAACATTATAATTGGTAAAATTGCCAGATTGTTATCTTTATATTTGGCTTTTTGGTTTTCGTTACATTATGAACTGTATACATGTATTTCTTTATTAGGTCTATGAATTTAACTAGTAATTAGTCAATCCTAATTTTGTCCCCTAGTCTATCTGATGAAGGTAAATCCAGAAAGGGCTGTACTATTGAATATTCTATATAATAAGCAATGTATCTTTCTGCCATGTATTATGAATACAAACTATTACATAATAACAAAATACTAAATAAATTGTGAAAAACACTTGAAAAATGAAAGTGATACTCATGTTATTCCTACTTGAGAGAACATTCAACTTATTAATGTATAATATTTCATGAATGGTATATTGTTCTAAGATTTCTATCTACAGCCATATTTAGTATAGAAAAATCGTTATCAAATAGTGACTCTGTTGCTGTCTTGAATTTGGAAACAAGAAATTAATCATCACTTGACAACTTCAAATAGTAATATATTTCAGCTGTTCATACCAAATTTAGTATGACCAAATAATTGACCTTTCGTGATACTTGAAAGTGTTAGTCACTGTTGCTTTTCAGTTGTTGATAGTAGGAAGTAGATTTTTGGAAACTATCAGTTTTCTTTGAATAGATACAAAGGTTTTGTGACAACAACTAGCTCTTGCAAGTTGCTAATGATACAAAATCTTTGACATGTTATTCACCATAAAAAGCTTAGACCAAAATGATGTATTAGTTATATTAGGTGGCATACAACTTATTTACATCATAGATGCCACATTTTATTATGTCTTTTTGATTTTACTGTTGTCAGTGATTTCAGGTTTTGGTTTCATGAAACATCTTAAATTGAGATTTTTCAAATATTTTGGTCAGTTTTTGAGTTGAGGATGAAGAATTAGAATTTCTCAAATTAAGATGTTTTATGAAACTTAAGCTTAAAGCTAGAAAGTCCCTTTCCATTTAGCTGTGTGTTGACACAAAACCTAGGGGTGCTTAAACATTTTAGAAACACTATGGAGGTAGGGAAAGTTTATTTGAATCTAGTAACTTATTATGGTGAATAAATCATAAGGGTTTGTGTACATACAGTGAGTATAGATGTCGACAAACAGTATCTGTCGATCTTACATACTCACTGTAAACAAAGCCCTGTGAATACAGAGGCTGTTTTACTTTGAAAGACCAATATTCTTAGGCAAACTCAGAACAAACTGTAAATGCAGTGAACTCATAAGTGTTACGAATTGCATAAAACAAAATAGAAAAAATAATAACAAAAAAAATCCAATTTGCAGAAGAATTTTTCACTAATGAGACTATATACAGGAGTGTTTATGTTATTTCATCTTTGAAAGGTAGGCATTGTTTAACAATGACATTTGTGCCAGTTGACATCAGGTCAAGTGAAGGATCTCATTCAAAGGAGGAAACTTAGACCTCATGTAAAATCAAAAATAATTAGTCTAACTTCTTGGTGCTTATTGAAAATTTTCAATTGCAGTTGGTCAGTTTGACTTAAAATAAAATATGCATGAAAAGATTTGCTGTTATGAAAAATATAGATGATTCTTATTTGTCTACTTTCAGTTTTGGTAAGAGGACTCCGGGATGTACAAGAAGAGCAAGCGAGTGTTTAATATTGGAACCATCAGAAATGATTGTTGTAAGTCATTATTTGCAATGCTTATATAAAAAGGAAGAAATGCAGTTCAAAACTTTTAGAACTGCCATCAATACCTACAGAAAATCTGTCATGTCAGGCAAACATTGCAATTGTAAGTCTTGCTGGTCAGATTCTGCGATAAAATTTAGAAACTTATTGGATAATGAAAAAAAAAGTATTGGCTCATTCCTCATTGAATTTTTAGCATCAGAGATTTCAAGAACTAAAGGGTTAGGTGACCATTTCACAAAAGGTCCTAAGTGTTATGAGTGATTATAAATTACCTACGTTATACAGGAATTGCAGACTTACGATTTGTCTAAAGTGTTACAAGTTTTTGTGAAATGGTTGCCTGGTCTTTTGATGCAGCAAATTAAATATGGATACATTAGTTTATTATGCCATGTGTTCTTGTTGGGCAGTGATTATAACAATGTAGAAGGCAGGTCCAGGAAGTTACAGAAAGAAATAATTTGAACATCCTATTGGCCAATGTATAACAAAAGGATTAGTCTCTTACTTGTTAATATGATAATGAGGTCAATCCTTTCTTACAGTATATTAAGAGTGGTCATATTTAGTAAATGTGTAGTAGAAACTTACCATATTTCACCTTAAATGTTCCCGGATACTTGGATAATTTAAAGAATTAAAAATTACATCAGTGCTGAATAGAACAAGAACAGTCTAGCATTTTATCATTATGATTCCTGAATTCATTTGCATCTATAAGTTCAAAATTTGTGAAAGAAAGATTGTATGCTACCCATTTTACCATCTCCATTGAAGTTTGAAATAAACTTCTGCCAGTGTTACAAGAATATATTATAAAAATAGAGGATATAAAAAATGCTAGAAAAACAGCAACCAATTCCTTATTTAGATTGTTCAGAAATTCATTCTCTGAACATAGCTCTTTTCAGGATTATATTGGCACTTGGCTAGTTGCTTTACTTCATTGTCACTTGATAGTGTTGGAAATATCCTGAATATTGTCACGACTAGTCCAGACTTGTATATTCAGAAACAGAGATTTCCTTTCTCCAATCATTATACCCCTTATCACCAAATGAGAGCAAATATATACAGGAATCATCATGTCTGTCCATCGTCAATCTGTCAGTCCAAATTTTGTCTCACTTAGCTTATACTGGATGGATTTATATGAAATTTGGTATGTTATGAGTGTTTTTTGGTTGTCATCTGATGTCAGCTTCCTATTTTTATGGCAGGGGGACAAGTAGGGTTTTTAGGATGACTTTATCTGTGACTCCCATAATTAGCAAGCATTATTTGCTTATCAGGGTTAATACGGTAGGCCAGTTTCAAGCTTCTATACATTATTTGTATATTGTTACTGTAAGTGTTTATAAGAGCTTACATTAGGAGGAAATACATCATCTTCAGTACAACAAATTGTTGTTTGTTATGTGGGGGGATTCCTGTGGGAGGTTTTTGTCAGTGAAATTTAGGTTGCAGTTTTTGTTTCTATAAATATACTGGTAACAAGCTTTTTCCTTTGGGATTGAAATAGAAAGTATGTCAACATACCCACAAAAATTGCAAAAAAGATATGGAATAAATGCAGGAAAGACAGCAAATTGCACTTTTGCTATAATATCATTTAGGTGACCAGATTGAAGCTATCAATATTATTGTTATCTGTAAGAATGTTATCTTAAGGTTACTATAACAGGCATTAGAGTGCACAGACCAGACGAAAAATGTCTTGCAGCAAAAAAAGGATATTCATTATTTGGTGTAGATAAAAGGATCCAGTAAAGATTTCTGTAATTACATTGTATAATTTTGCATGAAAAGGAGGTATATAAGTGCATAATGCCCCAGTATAAGTATGTAAACGTTTCTGTACGAAAAAACAACAACAAAACCCCTATTATAGTGACAACTTGGGCTTCAACAAAATATTGGTAGTAGGATTAGGTGCTTTGGAAGGGTAAGTAACTTCTGCTCTGAAAATGCAGCATCTGTAAGGTCATATTGATCAAACAGCTATGTATTGAAAAGACAGTTATTCTTTCTATTGTAAGACAAAAATACAATCACAAAAATCAACAATAAAAAAAACAACAACAAAAATACAAAGAACAATCCCCACAAGTTTGAAAATAAAAAAGGAAAAATTAAATAAAAACATGGTTTTTGCATCAATTACCTGAAATATATCTCGTGTAAGACAGCATTTTTCTCAGACTTCAGGAGGGTTTGTTTGCAAGTGACTAAATGTCTTGGCAGTAGTGCAGGAAATATATGGTTTGTTAATTCAGTGGAAAACATTCTATATAAAGCCATTAAGATTGATCAAAATTTATCCAAAACAGATTTTTTGATGTGTTCATGGAAAATGCAATATAAGTGATTCAAAATAATACATTGGTCTACAAAATGATTTGCAGCAGCTTTTTGAAATAATTTCATAATTGCTTCCTAGAACAGTGAGTATAAGAAAAAGTGAAAGTTATAAAAATGTATGTATAACTCCCCCTGAAATAGTTTGTAATTAGTGTCTTTTTCCTGCTTATCCCACTCATTATATTGTCATATCCTTTCTGATTTGTCAAGGATGCTTACATATTTATATCTATACAGTATTTGAAACATACAGGAAAATTTTTTGGAAAATGTAGACAGATCTTTTTTCTTTGAAATTTCTGATGTTTATCAGAGTCTAAAGTGTTATTTCAGTTGAATTTTGTGATTGTGAACTGGAAATAGGGAGTTAATAAAATTTTCTTGGCAAGAAAAAGGAATATTTTAGATAAAGTTTTTATTAGATGGATAAGTTTTCCGACTGTTAACAGCAGGTAATGTTGATTTGAAGAAGTTAATTAGAATAATCAATAATGTATACTTGTAAAATGGTGAGTTTGGATTTGATATTTATTTTGCAATAGGCAGTGACAGAGATAATCTCTTTTCATGCACAGGCAAATTTTGTTCATGTAAATTTATCAGGAAGTCATGTAATGAGTTTAAAATATTAATTAAGTTTGTTTTAAAAAAATTATGGCATTGATTTTGCAATAGTTTCTAGAATTTAGATAAATTTTACTTTTACAAAATTTAAAATTTATATTGGAGTAGTTATAGAGAAGCAGAATTTGTAAGCATGCAATTGTTTCAGTGAGCATTTTTTTCATCTCGAACATAAAATTTATTTTAAATTCATTTCAACTCGAGGAAAGAAAAAAAAATGGTGTTTCCACCACATCATGGTCTTAGTTTTTGACCATATTGTTTTGGAAACTCATTTAGACTATAATAATGCTTTTGTAAAAAAAAAGACGAAAAACTTTAGGGTAGGCACAAAATGTAAGAGATGGAAGGGTTAGTGGAAACAGTATTTTTTTTTTTTTTGAGTTACATGTTGACTGATAACAAATGTGGTCTGGGTAGTTGATTTAAACTGTACAGTTTACTTTAGCCTATCACCTATACGATAAGTTTGAGCCTGGGTTTTTACCATACAAAAACAGGTTGAGTTTAACTCACAACGAATGTGATAATTTGTCAGTTACCTGCCCAAGGTCGGGTTGTTGAATATTGTTAAAGGTGGTGTCAAACTCCAAACAAACAAACTGTTAACAAAAAACAATAAGCTGCAGATTTTATTTATGACTTCATTTGAAGCTACATATTTACGGCAATTTAATTCACAATTTTGCTAAGGTCTGCACACATTTTAAAATTGACAATTCAGGACAATTTATTTTGAAGAATTTCTTTTTTCAAAAGTAAATCATTTCCAGATATTATTTTGAATTGAAAAACTTAGTTTTAAATGTTCAAAACATGATTTATAAATTTTATGCAAATTAATTTATTCCACATATTTTTGATTTTTTTTTGTAATTAAAAAATTGTTAAAAAAATGTCATGGGAAGCCAGAACTATAGCAGGAGTTCTTCTAGTGTTCATAAAAAATTGAACTCCTAATGGACAATTGAATCAACTGGAGGTTGATTGATTGTTGGTACTTAACATCCAGCAAATATTTAATACATATACAGTTCAGCAGTCAACAAAATTATCAAAAGGAGGGTTGGGGTTTGTCTAAGTTTAAATGTATATCATTTGAAAGAGGTCATTTATACTTCATCGTGCGAGATCTTGCAACAGTTGTGCGACTACCTTACGATGTCACAGGGTTTTGCTGAGATTAAAAGTATAAACAAACGACAACAAGAAGAAACACACAGCTATTTTCAAGCCATGTCTGGCAACTATCATGCGACGATCGCTTTTGAAGTATAGATGAGCCCTAACTGTAATACTGCTTTAATTGTGTCTGAAATACACTTCCACAGTTTAATGTTTTATGCCCCCATCGCTAGGCAGTCGGGGGCATTAAGTGTTACCCTCGTACGTACGTCCCTTCAATAACATTGCCCCTTGAATTACCTCAGCTTTTGGATGTTGCCGTGGAGGATATCACCTTTGGCGGGGGCATCTGTGTCCCACATTCTATTCTAAGATTAAGTTATAATAATTTTTGTTCTAAATATAAGTTTACAAGCATTTTCTGCTGTAGCCTGGTGGGAAAGGTCGTGGGTTTGATCCCTGGACAGGTAGGACCAAAGAATAAAATTGGCATTTGTTGCTTCTTCTCTAAGCATGCATGCTGTAAGAAGTATGAGAAAAGACTAAAAGGCCCAGACCCAGAATAATGTGTCTGGTTAAAGAAGCAGACTGCTGTGCTTTAGAACAAGCACATTAAAAAATCCTGCACAGCATGTTAGTCTCTGTACAATGCAGAGTTCATTCATTTTTCACATTAAAATGTTCTTGTCTTGAATATGCATGAAATATTTGCTACTGGACGGAAGTTAAGCACCATTCAATCAATCAGTCATACTTTAGCTTGAATGAATGTATACTTCAGTAAGGCACTCAGATAATGGCAAAAATGTTTCTTTGTGAAGGTGTGTTCATTGATCTTGTACATCATGTTGGGTTTTGACAGAATCAATTTGTTTTAAGAAGTGAAAATTACAAGTTCAAGAGGTCATGCAGAACAAGTTCCTGTGTAATGGACATTAGAATGATATTACAGATCCTGATGCTTTGTGATGCTTAGAAAATACATAAACTTTTCATCATTGAGAAGCATTATGAATTCATGATTTTCTGCTTTGTTCAGTTTTACCAACCAATCACAATTAATTATGTAGTCATTTTGTTTTCATGGAGATTTTTAAATAAATTTTCTGGTAAACCAAAAAAAAATGAAACATCACTGATTTTAAGGTTTGAAAAACAAAACTTGGATTAGAACTTTTGTTAAAGTTTTCTGCTGATTTTTACCTGCGTCGCCGAAAACGGAAGCAGGTCTAGTAACCGCTCGACTCCGTCCATCCGTCTGTCCGTCCGCATCACGTTGTACACTAACTCAAAAACGCTTTATCCGATTTTTCTCAAATTTTAGTATGTTGTTGGGATTGATGATGCCTGGTTCC
>JAULBM010072432.1:0-10041 GCA_032357055.1 Geukensia granosissima | reverse complement strand
TATGATAATTCATAAATTGTGTTTAAATGAGAACATATTCATATTAATATACCGAAAGCAATTACTAATCAAACCGACCGTTTTGCGAGTTAACCATTCGAGTTTACCTAATCGTCCTTGGTTGACAAATTACGACCGACATTCATTTATAGAATATAATGCCAATATCATGGCATCAAAAGGGAAAGTGTTGGCAACAAGCGGTATTTCAATATTTAAATCTTCTATTTTGAATTCCATTTTACATGTATTTTGAAATTATACTTTGTGAACAATGAACAACGTTAATGTTACACTTGTAAAATGGGGGGGGGGTATCGTTATGAATATATTGATATTACATTTAAAACAACAAACCTGTATACTAGTCTACACTTTTGTCTTCATTGTGCAAAGAATATGTTCACTCTCTCGTTCAAATTTTGTGCACTGCACAGGTAAATATAAATGACCTAGATTTTGAACCACGATAAAAATAAATCAAACACACCTTTTGATTTAATAAATAGCTTGTCAATTGTTCTTAGAAATTTTTGTCAGATAATTTACGCGATCAGTTGAAGCTGTAGCCGTAGCTGGGCCGTAGAGAGAAGCCGATAGCAAAGAAGAGGAAAATGAAAGATTAAGAAAGGGAAAACATACCAAAGGCAGAAAAATTGTTTGGATCGTCATCTGATTCTGATTAATAAATCAATGCAAACTTCTATTGGTTTTTCATGCCTTATTTCTGAGAAATATTGTATCAGTAAATGTTGTTTTATCTAAAGTTTATCATATTGGTGTTTCGGTTTCGGCTTATGGTGAAAATGTCTATTGTGGGTCTGTTGTCGTTTTCTGTAGCTGTAGACAGCAAGGTATCAGTTCAATAACATTTGTTTTGTTGTTTGGGTCCATTTTAAATTTCGACACAATGTGGTACCTAATATTAAATACGGGTTTTGATTGATTTTGGATAATCTAGCCCCGTCCCGGGATTTTCTTATTTTCAGAATAAAGTTATCTTATGTATGTACCCTCCACGATAATACCAACATAACAAGCTACATGCACCATGACACAGTTTTAATTTTCATCAGATTTTGATGTTACTTTTTGATTCCTCTCAGTTGGAGCTAGTATGTCAATATATTTGTGTCAACGAGAGGTTTAAGTAGTAAGTCAATGTATTTTATCTCTATCTTCGCATTTTTGAGATAAAATGGGTCAAAACGGAAAAAATTCAGTTTCGCATAATGAGGAAATTTTTTATTATCCAATTTTGATTGGGGGTCCAAATAATTCCTTATGTACATATCATAAAATGATGGTTACACGGTTTGTTCAGCATTCATGTTTCTAATAGTCATTCAAATGAAAGTTCACATGTGATAAGGTTTTTTAGTTACCTGCTCAATCGGCTTACTCTAGCATTACAACTTACCGCCGCGATATGACAGAAATACTGATAAAGTGGTATTTAACCCAATAAAACAAAAATTCAAATGAAATTATATATTTTCTTAATTATTGGTATACCTGTAATTTTTCTTACCATGGATTGGCTCTTATCAGCTAAGTTTTCACAATTTAATTCGTTCTTTGAATGGTAGGTGATGTATTCGTAAATATTATAGCCCTAGCGACAGTCAGTGCTAAAATACCACAGATATAATGATTAAACAAATTAAAACTATAATAAAGCCTAGCCTGCAATAATTATTCCGATTCTAATACAGTAATATTATGAATTGTGTAATTTAAGAGGCAAATTTGTCTTCTCATCGACCGACTTTTTTATTTTGACAGGAAGTCATTCAGCAAAATTAACTTACAAAAAAAACGAAGAAAGACGATACAATACGTCGTTGTTCATAGAACCAACTCATATTTCGTTCAACTCAACACAAATTAAAAAAAACATTATTCAGAGGAGGTAATTACAAAAATGATAGAATTCCTTATTAACAATTCCTTTATTCAGTTTGGAGGACGATTTTTTTCAGCAAACGATCGGCATTCCAATGGGCACTAAATTTGTCCCACTTCTCGCTGATCTATTTCAACCCACATAAGGGGCATACTTTTTAACAATTATCACAGAAAAAAAGAAAGAAAATTAGCCCACACCTTTAGTTTTAGCTTCTGTAATTTAGAGGATGTTCTTTCACTGACCAAAGCATGATTCGATGATTTTTATTTTCACCTTATCTACCGATATTGAGCTTGAAATTTACGACACATCGGAACTCCGAAGTCTACCTCATTCCTTTGTCTTCATCTTGAATTAGACGAAAGATAAATGTTTTTCACACAAAACGATATGACAAACATGATGAATTCAACTTTCTAATAGTCTATTTTTCCGTTCATCAGCCGCCGGCTGATGACGTGTATATTTCAAAACTCATACGTTTATCAAGAGCGTGTGTCAAATTCAGCGATTTTCTAGACAGAACTAGACGTATGACACAGAAACTGCTCAATAAGGGATATGTTGCTCCTCCTCCGGATATTTTTGTGGTCGACACCACAATATTGCCCACCGATATGAAATATCATTTTTACAGATAAAGGTAATAATTTTCCTGTTAAGTTGCGGAGTAAACCAAAAACAGGCTATCGAGTTCATTCGATAAACTACCTTGATACCAAATTTATTCTTAGGTTTAATAGTTTTAAAAATATAAAGCCGAAATATAAGTCTTAATTATGTCTCGCCTACCACGACCTCCTTCTCATACGAAGCCTGGGGTCCTGGCCCACCATTAGCATTAGCCGCGACGCGACAGCAAGCTGGGCCAGGAACCTAGGCTATTGCTGGCGAGGTATGCATGAAACTGAACTCCGACTGCACCAAAACGTCATACACCCCAAATGTTCTTCCGCTGTATTGACATCTCTTTTACTTACGTGCGTTTACATATTATCATGAACCTAACGTTACCTTTTTTCTTGTATACCATATTATATAATTTAACATTTACTTTAGTTAAATCCGAAGAATTATTAAATTTTCTTGTCTTCAAATCCGAAACACTATTAAACTTTCTTATCATGCAGCTTTTCATCTTACTAACTCGTAAGTTCTATCTTGTTTGTGTGCACCGAAATCAATTTGTTTTGAATACTAGTACCAAATTTAATTATATTAACCTGTATTTTCCATAAACTATTTTAGAGATAAAAGGGATCAATGTGTGTCCTAGAAAACATGATTTGATAAACTTTTTCATAAGATTTCCCGTATTAAAAACTCAAGAAGGTCAAATAGCAAAATACTCTTTTATACTTACCCAAATGTTCATTTCGTCTACTTTTCTCATGATAACGTTCCTGCGGTCGTATTGCGCTTGCAAGCTCTCCATGCACTCAACAGAGAGTCAAATAGTTGACAGAAACATTGATTCCCCAGATAAGCTTACGGACCCTTCTGAACAGGTTAAAGTCCCTAACATGTATTGGTTGCCCGAATTACATAAAAGTTTCAAGTTATTTTTTATCTCAGCGTCCTGTAAGTGTACTACTTAACTTTCTGTCCATTTAACTACTGCTCTATCTATAAATTAAAAGGAATTATCATGAATTACTGTAATAAACTTACGAAAATGATGTTATAAGCTAAAAAAATTCACTGGAAGTTTTGGACAAATTAAACGCTCTCGAAAAAGCTTTTGAAAAAATTGAGTAATGATTTAACCCTCTTTTTACGACACTGCCACATTATTATATTAAACATAAATTCTTTTTCAAAAGTCTGATTGAATGCTGTTTCGATAAAACAAATAATGGTAATTTTTCTATGACGAAAAAGACAAATATAAAATATATACTTATTGGACGTGTAAGGAGAAGATTGATTTCTGTTAATTTCCTTCTTGATAACAATTTTGTTCATTTCGGCAATAAAATTTATGACAGGTCGTAGAATTCCAACGGGCATAAATTGTGCTTATTTAATAGGCATTCGAAGATACCTAAGGGGCAGACAGAAATCGTCAAGTCGGAAGACAGACAAGACCATGGCCAACAAAATGAAACGAAAGGCAAACACACAACACACAACACCACACCGAAAACCAAAGCTGGAGTAACACGAAAAGCAGATTTGTTTAGTTTCGCTTTATATTTGTTATAAAAATTTCTATTTCCTGTCTATATATTTTTATATTGCCATCAATTTTGCACAATCCCTTGTTCTCTCAGACTTCCAATGATATTTATACACTAATTACCATTGGACGTGTTTTTATTGACACCGTAGTAAAGAAAAACCTGGGTTTCCTGATCGGTTAGCATGACAGCAATTGCGAGTACTCGTTCGAGGTGATACTTTTGCTGTATCATGAAACAGTCTTTGATGTTGGTTTTCTTTATCTATTTTTAGTGTTAAAATTCATTTCAACCGATTTTTATGTGTGCTTTCATTGCTGTTTTGTTACACCACTGTCCCAGATTGGGGAGGGACACATGCCCGAGTCAGAAATTTTCAAAAGGGGTGGGGGAGGGGTTGAGCACCTCGAAAAGTGACCTGCACTGCTGGAGATCTGGGGGTTTTTGTGTTAAATCCTGCATTGTAGCTATTTGCTTCCTGGCACTTGCATTTCTTTTTAAACTGAAGTAGTGAGACTTCATTCTATTTGCGAGTTTAATAGTGCTTATTGGTTTTGAAAGAGGGACGTCGTCCAAACCCCTCAAACTTCCCTGGCTATGATATGTGTTGAGCGCTCACAAACTGGTTTAACCCCGCCACATACTTATTTTGCCTTTCCCAAGCCACGAACATGTAGTTCAGTGGTTGTCGTAGTCGTTTATGTAATTCGTTCACCATTTTTTCAATTGATTAGGTCGATTGTCGTGTTTTATGAAAAGTTTCAACTTTTGTATTTTGGGAGCCTTTTACAGCTTGCGTTATAGTATGGATTCTGGTTATTATTGAAGGCCGAAATAGGACCTGTAGAAGTTTAAATTTTAGTGTCATTTGGCGGGTGGCTGTCTCGTGGACAATCATGCCACAGCTACTATTTTTATTTATACTCGACAATTGTAAATTTAACAATGTTTGTAATTAATATTAGTAGTTTGTGCAGTCAGGATTATTAAATATTCAATCCAAGTTAAGAAAATTAATGATTTGACTATTTCTAATTGTCGTTAAAGAAAGTCAACAAACTGTTCTTACCGTTGTGAATCACTTTTTATATGAATGCAAAAATTTATTCACAGGCGCTGGAGGACAGATTATTAGTTTTTGCACTATTTTCATGGACATACACAGTAGGGCTGTTTATGGATTTAATTATTTTAATCGTATTTGTACTATCACGTCCTCGAGCGCCTATCGTCGTATAATGTTAAAAATGTTATGGCAATGTCGGTATTGGCTCGTCATCCGTCTGTGAACACAATTTTCCACAGCTATTCTTTTGTTGAATGATATTTTGACACAATGATTCTAAGTATAAGGAATACAAAATTCCAATGTTGTATGCTATATGTACAGTTCTGGTGTGATTTATTTTCCGTAGTATGAGTTCTTGTGTTAGATTGATTTTGAGGCACCAGCTTTTATTTTTTTTTGTAATATTTTGTTGATTTTTTTTCCATTGGATACCTCTACTTACGTATTTTCAGTTGAGCGCAACGGATTCTTACCGTTCTGGGTCAAAATATCAATTACCAATACATTTTGCCGCTATATAAATATTAAACATTGCATTCTAATCCTATTTGCCTGGAGTTTGTTTAAAATAATTCCTTGTAACGAATGAAAACTTTTGAAGCATTACCATTATTTATATAAAAGGGGTCGAAGTCGCTGAAATGCGATTTTGTATTTGATGAGAATCTTTTGTGTGCCATGGGAAATTTTTATTTTTCATCAGAATTTGATGGGAATTTTGTTTCTCATAGTATGTGGTTTCAGTATAATATCAACTTAATTTTACTATCTCAACGTTATATATATTGGATAATTTGTGTCAAAGTTGCAAAACGATGCGTTTTGTTCATTTTCAAATTTAGAACTTTTTTTGTTATTCATCTAATTTGATTGGTGTTTGTTTCACATGATTCCTATTATATAATAATAAAAAAGGTTTTGAAAGAAATTTTTGTAGCGTTTGCTGAAAATACAATTTCTTGTATCTTTCATATTACTGTGTCCAACACAATATTGTCTCCATCATGTTACTATGCACAACTAGAGTTCATTTGTTCAACTTGTTCACGTCAAGACGCTGCGGCCGTATCATACCGCGCTTGCGAAGCACCTCGGTTTGCTAATGTTGGACTTGCTGTTCTAGACTGGATCTTAAAATTGCTAAAGGTAAACAATTATCAATGACGAAAAATACTTTAGTGGTCAATCTAAGGAGTTTCTGGTAATGGCGGATATTGTCAGCATCTGTGCCCTCATCTGTGCCCTCATACTTTTACTCATCGCTTAAATCAATATAAAACATGTGACTTTGAATGTGTTTTATATTTTATGGAATTGGAAATTCGAACTGCAAATTTCCATCAGCATTAAAATTATCAAGACAATCATGGCGTCCTGGCTTTTTGCAAGGAAAAAACTGATTAGTTTTATAATTAATCCAACCGTCTGATTTTCCGGTTGCCATCCAGTGTTGTGCGTGTGCATAGATTTCATGCCCATATCTATTTCTTGCATGCCAGCCTGGATTTCTTGGAACACCAACCCACTGTCCATTTAATAGTAATTTAGTTGGTTTCATGCCATCATTTATTAACATTTCTGAATCCATAATATGCTGCCCATACAGTTCTATATGCCAGTTCTTACTGTGAATCTTCATTTTACCGCCAGCTGTTCGATTATCAACACAACACCATAAGCTGCCTTTGTCATCTGTGTAAGAATACTTTTTCGTACTGGTAATGTGTTTTTTTAGTTTTGAAAATTCAGTAAAATTGGCTGTTAGAAAAGTTAAATCGGCATCGCGTTCCCATGGTAGAACCTTGTATAATTTAACGGCACCAAGTAATGTTCCCTCCTGTAATTCACAAATAATGCCAAAATCCTCGCATGTTTTCATTACAAATTTAACCATGTCAGCAAGTTCTTGAAGGCAACATGGCGTCACAGCATATCCCAAACCATTAAAGCATGCATAGGTTTTCGGGCACTGGAATGTAATATCGACCTCGTCAGAGAGTTTCATCCGAGACAGCTGCCATTTATGTCTTAATCGCTCCCAGTCATTAGGGTGATTAGACTTTAAATATTTTTGCATATAAAACATTGAATCTGGACAAACAATAGTTTCTAATTTTGCCTGTGACAAACGTAAAAAGAAATCTAAGAAAACGGAGACGCCGTCCATGTTTTTGTCAAATTGGAATTCATTTAAGGTTTTTGTTTTGATAAGAAATGATGCATCAACATAGTCACAAAATATACACTCGTGTAATGATTCGTCATACCCTTCAGAAAGCACTAATGAATAGTTTTTATATACGCTTTGGTAACAGCCAAGTTTCCAGTGGCCATCTTGGTCGCGTGATGCTCCACCAGCAACTTCGACTCCTATACTTTCAATCTCTCTTATAAGTCTTTCTAGTCTAACGTCCATGTTAAATATAGAGATATTGCGCGCAACAAGCGCATATTCTGTCTGTACATTTTGAATTAAAGAATTCCAAATTTTTCCATCTGAATCGGTGGAAGTAAAAGATAAAAATTTATTACTTCCGTCAATTGTTATATCTTTGTACGTCCCTACTATGACTTTTAAACGTGAATTGTAATTGGAAATCCCCTTTAAAATTGTTTTTAAAGTCAAAATATCACTTCCTTTATATATAAAAATTACAGTTACTAATTTTTCAACAGGCGATGCATACGAACAGTTCTGGGTTTCAAACCCCTTATAGAAGAAAGGGTAACCATATGTGGTTCCTTTATAAATTTCTCCGCAAATATTCTTTGCTGGTTGTGATTTACGTTTTGTTTCATTTATGCTGATATTTGTCAACTCCAGTAACTCAGACATTATAGACATTGCGTTTGTTAAAGATTCTCGAGTCTTTGTGCCTCTAATATGAATTTTGGCTCTTTGTATCTCATTTGATAACTTTACTAAATTTTCCTTCAACTTCGTCACACCTGCATCCAAAGGTCTAACGCTTTGAAGTGTTGCATCTGTAAGGTGCATTTTGTTCCGAATATGTTTTGTTTCTAAATGACCTCTCAACACTTCTTCTTTCTTTTTCTTGTATACGTTACTTTGTGTCGTTCTATTTGTCTGTAAAGACATAGTATGTAGCCCAAGAAACACCATACTAACAGCCAGTATCCCAATACCAATAACTATCCATCGCACAAATATTCTTCTCATACTATTTCTCATTTAAACCTGAAAGGGAAAATCAATGAATCTATTCAAACATCATTTTGTTTTGTTACACAATTATTCCTATTATATGAGTATGGCCTGACATTATGTGTCATCATTGATAAATGCAAGGACAGGTCAATACAAGCTGTTTTTTGTTTATTGTCAGTGTTGATTAAAATGCACCCTCTTAAGATATTATCGTCCAGTCTTTCATATGAGGGCAGGGTTCAATCCACGATTTTATGGAAACCAATAATTGTCAGGAAATTGATTTTGCAGTACTCCACAGGCACGGGACGTTATTTTTTTATGTATATTTACCAAAAGGGACAATTTCGTACCCGAGTAAAATCTCAGTAAAGGGAGGACATACAATTTTATCTCGTTTCGAAAATCGCAAATTAAACACTTAAATTATTTCCGTAAAACGATTCGTTCTACGTCATCACTTTTTAAATAACACATTCAGATCGTTTAATTGCTGGTCTGTTGCCTACGATATTCAAACACAACAATGTACTACCCAAGCGATGTTGACAGTTGCTTAGGCATCCAGCTTCCGGTTTAAAAAATTATTGCGCAACGCTTACTAGCACCAAAATGCTAAAAGCTTTATTTGTGCTCTAACTTGATGATTTTTGTCTGCTTCTTAATATCCAAATCCATTTTATAGATTCAATATGACAAGGGCTTTATATCGGAAAATAGCAAGAAAGCTGATTGGCTGTAAGATTTTCTAAATATAAAATTTACTTTTACTAATAATAGTTGGTTGTTTTTTAAAGAAAAATTACTCAACTAATGGTTTCAGATGGAAGGAGAAAGGCATCACTTCAGGAGAAATATCAGTTTCATTACCATATTCGAAACTTCTATGCCGTTCTAAAACAGGTTGCGACTATCGTGGATTGTGACTTAACACCTGGCTACTTTGGTTACTTAGTAATGAGACGGGTCAAAAAGGGGGCAGGATATGCAATCTTTCCGTGAAAGCTTTGATTTAATATTTAGTGTTTTGTGTCGTCTTTCAATTGACTTAACGATTTTCGTAAGTCTCTTCGAATTCATTTAAAAAGTTAAATAGTCAAAATATTGTTCAAATTCCATACGTCTTTAATTAAAAAAAATTTAATATGTTATTTTTAAGCACATTTTAACAATATTTACCTTTAAAATAACGCAAGAAATAAAATCCTTTCAAACTACAGCACTGTATTTTTTTACTCTATTCAATTATTGGGTGTCAAAATACCAAGCGTACCGAAAATAAATCCAAGCCGAGATTTTTGTCCAATATTACATCTAGATTTAGTTAGACAATGGTTAATGTAAACAAACACGCATTGCAGCACATCGAGCACATATGGACTTTTACGTACTCCTAAAAATCTATAAAGCGAACGACAGCCCCAGTTATTGATTTTGTTTAAATTACATTTAATATAAGTCACTAAATAAAAAATCTATTTTCGATTATAACGTGTGATATCTCCACATTTTACATTTTATTCTTACATATAATTTCCCATTTTAAACTAAAAGACAAATAAATAGTTTTCATTCGCCTAAGTTTTATTTTTTTAAAAATTGGAAAATTGGTGGAAATATTGGAATATAAAAATAGAAGATGTGGCATGATTGTCCATGAGACAGCCACCCACCAAGTGACCGTAGAATTTTAACTTCTACAGGTCCCATTATG
>JAULBM010072421.1:0-10041 GCA_032357055.1 Geukensia granosissima | reverse complement strand
CCAACCAATTATTTACTAGCCCGAATCAATTTTTACTAGTCTCGGGCATAGGGCTAGTGGCTAAGGGCACAGACTGCTTAAAGTTACCAAAAGTTGTACACAACCCATGTTTTCTTTGAGTTTTAATGATAGTTCATTACTAAATCCAGTTGGGTGTGTTTATATTGACACCGTTGTAAAGGAAAACTTTGTTTCCTGATCAGTTGCCTTTGGGTTTTCAACTAGCAGACAGCAACTGCGAGTAGTCTTTTGAGGTCGATACTTTTGATGTATCATGCATTTGTATTAGTATTAATGGAATTTGTTGTTGGTATTCGGTATCTATTGTGTGCTTTTATTGCTGTTTTGTCATACCTCTATCCCAGGTTGAGGGAGGGTTGAGCACTCACCAACCAGTTAAACACCGTCACATACTTATGTGCCTTCTCCCATGCCAGGAACCTGTAGTGCAGTGGTTGTCATTGTTTAATTAGTCATTTATTGTTATTTGTTCACCATAGATTAGGTAGATTAGGTTGATTGTTGATTATGAATAGTTTCACATTTTGTATTTCAAGCCTTTTACAGTTTCTGTTATGGTTGAAGGCCAAAATGGGACCTGTAGAAGTTTAAATTCGACTGTCATATGGTGTATGGCTGTCACATAGGCAATCATGCCATATTTCCTATTTTGATACTGTATATGATGTACATGACCCCACCCATATATACAACATGGTTCAGTAATTTATTGGTCCAAACTAAATTACATTTCAAGGACAATACATTTCAAGGACAACTATAAATAAATAACATACATATATTGTACACATACAACAGGAATAAATGCATACATAAAAGGTTTTCTGACCATTAACAAATATTTATCACAGTTTACCCTTTCTTATCATCACCTATGAAAGGTGTCTTATACTAAAAAGACAAATATCTGAATCAGAATAAATAATGTTCATTTAATAAACTTCCAACAAATTCGGAATGAAGAATTTTTCCTGCTTTATAACCTGCAGCTGCACAACACATTGGTATTGGTAGAAAATGTTCAATGCTTGGGTGTGCTTTCTTCAAGAAAGGTTGTTCTTCACATGCTAAAAACTTAGCCTTTCTTTCTTCTTGAGTATAATTTGGATTAGTTACAAGGTCATGAATCCATTTTTGGAACTGATGAGCCCATTCAGCTGTTTTAACATCCCTCAAACCAGCATGTGTTGCAGAACCACTACCAACTATAAGTATGCCCTCTTTTTTCAGTTCTGAAAGTGCCTCACCAATATTCAAATTCTCCCTTAACATTCATACTGCTCAAAAGAGATACCTGAAAAACTATCAACATAGCATAAAAAAGTGTTAATAACCAACAGTTTGTGACCGAATTATGTGTACATGATACTGAATGTAATAAACAAGAATATCTCACAGTTGATATGATATGTAAATCTGCCTTCTACAAGATGTTCCTTTTAAAACTTTTCTGTCAATGAATTTGTTGTTAAAAAAGAATTTTGTGAAAAATCTGAATGATGAATGGGTTGCTGTCTCTCTGGCATTTATTCCATATCCTTATATTTATCAGCTTATTGGTCTAGCATCATAAGCTTCATCAGTGTTGTCATCTGTTACCTTTTGCATTTCATTTTCTTCTGTGAAACCACTGAACATATTTCAACCAAACTTGGTAGAAATGTTAGGCAGGTGGTCTTTTAGCAGATTTAAAATGGCAGACAGGACCAATTATATGTTCTGCATTCTTAAATTTTCTTGTCAGAAACAACAAAGTGGACTGATTTTTCAATTACCAGAAATGATTGTTTGGTTGTCATTTACTTATAATTTGTAAATCGTTTGGGGATCAGAAATTCAAAATGGATGCCATGACATAATTAAGTTTAACAATGGACCCTATGGGAATTTCACATTTTTGCAGATTTTTGGCTACAGCAGCTTCCTTGTCATCTGTTGACTTTTTGTATTTCATTTTCTTCTCTGAAACCACTGAACAACTTCAACCAAACTTGGCAGGTGGTCTTTACCAGATTTAATTTGTTTTGGTGCTGATCAGAAGTTAAACATGGCAACCAGGGCTAATTATATTTTCAGATTGGTCCAAATAAAAAAAAAAATTCTTGTCAGTAACCACAAAGTGGATTGAATTGTTTCTTACGGACATTGATTGTTAAGAAGTCCTATACTTTTTCAATGGAATAGTGAAGTACTTTTGATAAATCTGTGCAACTTCAGTTTACATGTGTATCACTCAGTGGAATAATGTATCTATCTACAAGTACACATACCTGGAATATCTGCTTTTGGAAATGCTAGTTTTAGAGGTACAAAAACACCATGGTCTAAACCCCTTTCATCATCTTCCATGCATCTTATACCCCTTGATTCCAGTAATGATTTGACTTGTTTTGCTACATCTGGAGCTCCAGGCACATCCCACTTTAGTTTATATGTCTCTGGTGGGAATCCTCCATAATCATAATACAATTCTGGTGTGTTGTTCACTTGAACTGTACAGATTTTTTCATCCCAATGTGCACTCAACACTAAAATTGCTTTGGGGTTGTTTAAACCAATGACATTTGTGAGATTTCGTAAAATATCTGCTGCAGGAGAGTCTTTGTCTAACCCTTTACACCATTTGAAAATACTGGCATCAAGATAAAAGGAAGGACCAGCTCCGTGAGTGACAAATAATACAGGTTGCTCAGACATTATGTCAATATAGCATGGACATAAAATAAAGGTTTTGTAGTGTAAACTCGAATTTATAACTTCTTAGTCCTAATTCCTGACCAGCAAACAAATTTATGTAGGAAGTCACAAATTATGACACTCGATTGACAAAAAATACAGGTTGCTTAACATGATGGCATGGACATAGCATAAACTTGAATTTAAAAACTTCTTAATATAAATCCATGATAAGCAAACAAATTATGTAGGAAGTCCCGAATTATGACACTCGATTGACAAATAACTTCTTGGTCCTAATTCATGACAAGCAAAAAATGTAGGAAGTCACAAATTTTGACACTTTCACTTTCATTTTCAAAAATAAACGTCCTTGAACTTGACATCATCTGCATCTTACTTACGTTTTAAAGAAAGAGAAAACAATATTTCAAAGAAAACACTCTGCTGATTAATTTATTGACGTTTGGCAATGGCGACATTCATAGACGTCAACCTCGTAAAATATATCTGCGGGTGTGGGAAAAAGAAACCTGTTTGCAAATTATATTTATGTAGACATTGCCTCAAAATAAGATGTGGAGACTGCGTACTTCATGAGGTATTGAAACAATGCATTTTGTCATCACTCTTGATGACTCATGCCTGAAAGTGAAGTGTAGTAGGCTGTACAACGACTTTATACCTTGAATATCAGACAATGTTATAGTTTTTAACAGATCTCAGATCTGTTAATGCTGCCAGTGGCATTTTGAGCTTAGCGTGCGCGTCCATCTTACTATGTGTGCACATCAACTTAATACGCTTGTTTCGAATCATTTCTGTTCCGTCGACAGGTTCTGCCTTTTTCATGTCATTATGACGAAATGTTAAGCAGACACCTCCGGTGCTCTTGTCAGTTACGTTAGATTTGCGTGTAAAACGTCAAAAGAACTACTTTTGAAATTCAAGAAGGAAGAAAAGCATTCAGCTAACATATTTTAAAAATTGTAAGTTGAGGATCATGTATATATCACATGTCAAATAAAATAAAGTGTGGATTATAGTTTCCAGGCATAGAATCGGAAGTGCGATGCCTTACATTCCAGCGAAGTCACCTGATCTGGGTGACGAAAATTCAAAAATGTTAATGGAATAGAAATGATTCGAAACAACAGTATTCTTCTTTGTACTGATGCAAAAGCACATTTTTTTAATTGATTTACAGTCTAGTCCCATGGTACTGCGCAGCCGGTGATATTGCATGTCACGTTCTTTCTTAAATCTGGAAATGAGCTCAAGAGAATTAAATATCAAAAATGGAACTTCAAATACACAATCATATCGAAAGTGTATAGAGGAAATAGTAACACCTACTAAAAAGTAAAGACATTTTTTTCCTGTATGAAAAAAATTTTGGTCATACATTAAAAGTATAAAAAAAAAAGACTGCAGTGGTATAATACCTCTTAAAGAACAGGGTAAACTTGTAACTGGACCCGAACAAATATCAAACTTATAGAACAAACGATTTCAGTCAGTATTTTTAGGACCTAGCTCCATCTCAAGCAGAGTATTTCAGGATCAAAAATACATGTCACCAGATACTAAATATGCATCAATGCCGGTGTCTTGATCCATCTAAAGCAGCAGGACCTGTTAAGTTAAAACCATGTCTTTTAAAGGAACTAGCAGTCCAAATAGTACCAATCCTCTGCCTTATTTACCAGAAATCAATTGACACTGGTGAAGTGCTCATATTCCATCTATTTACAAGAAAGACCTGAGAACTATAGACCCATTTCCTAGACATACATATACTGTAAAATTCTGGAACATGTTGTAGTCGGCGTAATCATGACACATGCAGACAAACACAATATGCTTTATCCCCTATAACACTGCTTTTGAAAATAAAGATCCTGTGAAACACAGTAAATCAAATTTGTAGTGATGTTTCAAACAATAGAAATAGTTCTGTTCAAACTGACATTCTAATTATGGATTTTTCAAAAGCTTTCATTAAGGTTATACTTGCACAAAAATTACATCATTATGGGATACAAGGAAAAATATTGGACTGATATCTAGTTACCTATCAAATCAAACCCAAGTACCGGTAGTTGTACTAAAGGGTGAGACTTCTGACTAAGTACCTGTTAAGTCTGGAGTGCCACTAGGTTCAGTGCTGGGTCCAAGTCTATTTTTGTTTTTATACATAAATGATATGCCATTTGGCTTACACTTCTCCATTCATTTATTTGCATATTACACTATAGCATATTTTGTAGTTAAATCCTAAAATGATTGCAATACCCAACAAACTGACCTTGACAAGTTTGGGGTCTGGAAAAATAAGTGAAAAATAGCTTTATTGAAGGTTAATTCCTTTGGATAAATCTTGGTACTGATTTGTGGAAATCTAAAGTATTAATGGAAAAGATATCGTCATTGTTTTATTAGTCATTTATTGTTATTTGTTCACCATTTTTGCAATAGATTATTTAGATTGTCATGTTTTATGTATATTTTCACATTTTGTATTTCGGGGCCTTTTACAGCTTCCTTTATGGTATGGACTCTGGTTCATTGTTGAAGACTGTAATGGGACCTGTAGAAGTTTAAATTTGTTGGTTGGCTGTCTCATGGACAATCATGCCACATCTCATATTTTCATATCATCAAGGTAGCAGTAGAAGTCTGAATGATCCTTGTGAAGTTTGGCCATAAACTGAGATTCATTACAGTAAGGAAACAAATCTGCTATTTGCCTATTTGAATTCCTAGGACCTGTCTATAAATTTTTTTTAATCAATCTTTCTTCATGAGCTACCTCAGAAAAAAGAAAGGAAGTTATTCCAAACTTCAATTTTAGCTTCATTTATAAAGATGGTGTTCTCTCACTGATCAATGCATGTTTTTGTGATTAACTTCATGTTCTTCACCTCCATGACCTCATCTACCAATGGCCAAATGAGCTTGAAATTAAAGATACAAGAGATGCTCTCAGGTCTTCCTCATACCTTGATCTTTATATTGTCAATAGAGGAAGCTTTATACAAACCTATATGAACAATGTGATGAATTAAACATCCAATAGTAAAGTTCCCGGTCATTGGCAGTAACATTCCAGCTGCCCTGATTTATGACATTTTGAGAAGTTACTTCTTAAAATGGCCATATAGCATATAAAAATTGACCATATTTATTCAAGATTGGTATACATTTGTACTTGTATTTTGAAGTCACCAATCCAAAAATTATATGATTGACACTACAACCTTGTCAGTGATACAGAATACATGTATGTTTCACAGATAAATATTGATTTTTTCCTGTGATGTTTTGGAGTCAACCAAAAACAGGCTGTATACTTTCTCTGCTAGAAGGGTGTAACTCAATGAAATTTTACCCGTTCGTTTTGATCATGTTGTGGAGATTATCGTGTCTGACTTGTCCCTTTTCGGTTTTCTTTCGCTTCCTCTTCTACTTCTACTACATGTATCTTCTGGCCATCTTCCAAATTGTTGAAGAAGATTTAACTTTTCTCTTTGCAAACTATTTACAGGGAAATATTAATAAAAAAATAACAAACATTTTTTAAATAAACTGTGATGGTGAACATAAACTTATTGATAGTGAATGTGAGTGATTTTTTTTAATTTAAATTCTTTTAGATAAAAATATGAATATGTTGGGGTAAAAAGTGACTGTATATATTCTCTTAAAAAGAACTTCATGTATTGTTGGCTTTGTTGCATATTTAGTTTACATGACTGCCATTTTATCCCGGGTTGCTTTGTAACCCCAAGATATTTTGCCTAATATGGTAACATATGGCCATGTAATTTATAAGTAAGTATATGTTTGATTTGGTGGAATGACATGCACCATTTGTGTCCCCATATTCCAAGTTTATTACGATCAGTTTGGAATGTTTAATAGTCCCCTTTGATTTAATTGCAAGTTAAATTATAGGGTCATCTGCAAATGCTGAGCTGATTTGAAAACAGATATCAGCTGATATAAAAATTGCTGATTATTAGTCAGAACAGACTGAACTATTGGTCTTATCATATGTATAATGTTGTACTGTTTTAACTATAATTATAGGTGGACACACCTTACTGCCCAAATTGTTTGGAGAATATGCCTGCAGCTGAAGCAAAGTTAAAGCGAAACAGGTAACTTGCTACACACATGACACACTCAGTTTTGAAATTCCAAATGTGCAAGATTTCATAAAAATGATGGAGATTGAAAGTCAAAATTTTAACAAAGGAATTTTGCAATTGAAGGGCAGAAATGTGTAAGGATAGTGCAGATCTGTAATCTGAGATTGTGTTGTATAGGAAAAACTTTATGACATTGTGTTGTAAGGAAAAACTTTAACTTCAGATACCATATGTAATAAACAAGAAAAACATAACTCTAAGTGAATAATAGTCAAAGCTTAAAAATGCAATTGTTTTTCTTAATCTTGAAATTCATTGTGAGGCAATAAACTAGAAGCCCATACTTTACATTAAGATAAGACACAGTCTAGTATCATAAGGTACTATTGGTAATATTTTTATAACTGATGTAGATGGTTTAATTTGTCCAAATGCTGGAAATTACCAGTAATCGAGATATTAACATACTTATACTGTTAAAGGAATTATTTTTGTAAGTGTTCAAAAGTCTTTAAGAGTGGAATTACACTTAAAAGTGGGCTGAATGGGAAATTGAATATTATTGAGCAAAATTAAAGCACTGTAATATTTGCTTTGTTAAGGCCAATTTCACTGAAGTAGACATATAGGAAAACAGCCCTGAAATTCCAAAACTAACTTAGTGGTTAGTTTTTCATATATTTGTACATGTATATGACTAGAGACAGTTATCAAATTACAATAAACAATCTTCCTACTTAAGCACATCCATTGTAAATGGAAAAACTTACACCTGCTTAAAGTTTAGTTGTTTTGTAGATGTAGTAATTGTTTTGACTGTCCAAACTGTGGCCATACATTAACAACAAGAGCTACTAGTCATGCTGTATCTAATCCAGAGGACCCTAATAAATCCACACCTAAAAAGATGTATTACATGGCGTGTGGATTCTGCAGATGGACCACCAGAGATGTTGGAATAACTGACAAACCTGCTGGTAAATATATAAAAAGAAATTTGTTCTTGCATGCTTTGAGGAAAAATTCAATCTTTTTCTTCGTGAGAAAGATCTTCCATTGTGTGTATGGTTAAAAAAAAAACTTGGATAAAAAAATGTTTAACATATACAGTAGAGAACTGTAACAATGTATACACTGTTTATGATATTTTTTTTTTTCAAATATTCCATTGAAAACATTGTTTTGCTGTTTTAGATCACCTCAGCTAAAAAATATAATGTTTTCATGTCAGTTGTCTTTGTTTTTTCTGTTTGTTCTATGTTCTTTTTAACATGTGTATTAAAACTACAGAACCAAAGTGGAACCAAAACACAGTTGAAAATATTTTAGGTACTTCATGTAAAATTTTTTGTTGAGCATTAATTGCCTCCAAAAAAGAATGGCCATTTTTATACCTTTATTGAACCATTTTAAAAACTTGAATTTAAATGGTGATACCAAAGTTAAGTGATGATTCATCGGTACAATTAACTGAAGCAAGAAATAGATAAGTAATTAATAATTAATAATATATGCTCATTGGAAAATCTGGTTATTTGATTGCCTCTATGATATATTGCCGAATTCTGAATTCTTTAAAAACAGGATTATGATACTTTAAATGTGTAATACTAATAATTGAATATATTGTATTGGATTTGTAAAACAATTGTTTTTGTTTTGTTTTAGCCAGTGGAAATTGGGAAGACAAAGAAAATCCTTATCAGAAAAGGGTATGAAAGATTAATGTAGTCGCATTTCAGAGACATTTTAAATGTCATTTTTATCCATGTTGAAATTTACCTTTTCAAGCAACTTATTATTTTCTTTTCGTGATAGCATTTAATAAATTACTTAAAATACATAAATTTTCTTTACAATTAAAATACCAATAATAAGCATTGTATTTGATTCTTGTGAATACATTTACAGTAGAATATTTTAAGTCTGTTTATTTGTTTTCTTGGATAGATTTTGTCCTTGCTAGATACTTACCAGCAAATAGCACAGAAGGAAAAAGCTGAGAAAGAAAGAAAGAAGTATGTCAGAAGAAGGAGCTATCTTACATATGCTGTAAGCTTGAAAGTCAAACTTTACTAACAGGAACACTTAAAACAGCTCAAGTTCAGGAATTCAGACCATGAATAACCACATGACTACAAAGACATATTCTCTAAAAGCAGCTAACATAGAGTAACATTTAAAAAGACAGATTAACATTGGAAATACTACATTAATCTATAAATATAAAGATTAACATTGGAAATACTACATTAATCTATAAATATAAAGATTAACATCGGAAATACTACATTAATCTATAAATATAATAATTTCTTTATTATTAAGACAGGTTTTTCCAGAATTTTGTCTATCCAGAAACATTGCATGTTCTAATCAAGGTTAAGATACCTTGATAACTTGAAAACAATATATTGTGTATTGTAATCTTATCATGTTCCTTATCTGTGTATCATTGACAAAGAAATTTTTAATTGTGATAATTAAATTTTAAAATTAAAGCTTTATTTGTGTGCAGTGGTGAGAAGTAGTCATGTGCTTTCTTTTACAAAAATTGAAACATTTTTAAGTTTAAGCAGTTAAATTTGTATTTTCAGGTTATTCACTATTTAAGTGCTCAAGAATTTCTAACTATTGTAGTACATTGCACAAGTATGATGTATTTATTTTTTTTGATTTATTGCAGGCAAGTATGGACAAGTATGGATTAGTATCTGTTGCTGCAAAACGAAAAGGTCTGCTTGCCTCTCCTAGTAATGCTGGGTATGTCATATCCACTTATATATAAACTTAATGACAATATTAATTTTGAAAGAAAATAACTAGTAGATATAAAATAAAAAGATAAGTTAGCATTTGAATTATCAAACTTAAATCCTATTATTATAATCAGATAACAGACTCTTGATAAGTCAACTTAAAAACAGATGTTCTCTGTATTACCTGGAACAAAAAATGCATGTTTTATTAAAAATATGAAGGCATACAAATTTTTAACCAAATACATGAATAATTTAAAGTACAATGAAGTAACCATGGTTGATTTTGAAAAATTGATCAAGTTTAAAAAAAACCAGAAGTTTTTATTTCCTCTTTAAGAATTCAATATTATCTTGGACATAGACAAATTTGGTCACAAGATAATTTCTGTCACATTTTTCTCAGGAACCACAGTGGCCAGCTTCCTGAT
>JAULBM010072410.1:0-10041 GCA_032357055.1 Geukensia granosissima | reverse complement strand
CAAAGGGTCTTTTGTTTCCTTTCACATTTCAATGTGCTGCGGTCGTATCAGGCTGCGCTTGCGAAGCACCTATGTTGCTGACATTATATTGCCACAAAATTAGTACATTTAAAAAATGTATCAAAAATCCCAATTTAATGTCATTTTCTATTCTTTTTTAAAGGTTTTTTTATACTTTTTATAAACCTAAGGAAAGTTAAAATGCTTGGTTATCATGTTAGTTTCTATTGTTTAGATAATTTTGAATGTTTTTTCAGCCATAATATAACTTGAATTGGAAATATTTTTTTATACTTATTTAGATTCTATAAACAATTTCCTTCTTAAATATCTCATTTCTAATTTCAGAGAAATCACAGTTTGTTTGGAAGTGTCATGACTGCTCTGACTGGGGTCAATAAAACAGCATTACCCATAGCTGGAAAAACTCCACAGTATTTAATGAATAGTAACCAGACGCCAAAAATAATTCCTGCCAATTCTCACACTAAACTGTCACCGCAGAATTCCCTCAATGGAAAAGTGACACCTGGTGGATCTAGTAATCATCTAAATGTTGAATATCGTAATGCTATTAATCGTTCTCCTTCACCTTTAGCTCCTGTCAAGGTGTCACCGATCATGTCCAATGATACTAGGCGCCTTAGTCATACAAGGTAAACACACACAATAGTGTTGTACAGTAGACTCCACCTAATTGAGTATCCTTATAATACAAGGTAAACACACACAATAGTGTTATAGACTCCACCTAATTGAGTACCCTTAATGTCAGAATAAAATATTAGATTGTCCAATGTATTCATATAGCACATATGCATATTAGTTGGTCCACGTATTGCTTTATTACCAAGGTTACAGGATAACTGCCAATAATATTATGTAAATGTCATCTGAATAGACAGGTGCGTAATAAAAATATTGTTTCTTGTTTGGATAAATGTTGTGGGCAAAGTTTATTCAAACATATTCAAAAATGTTAGCATAAATCCAAAGCAGAAGCTAAAGAACATATCTTTATTTACTTCCTTGTTCTTCCAGTAAATTGTGTCATGTGATTATACCATACAAGAATAAATAGTTTGGCTCTATCATATGATAATTTTTCTGGTATCCAAATTTAGTTTTAATAGCAATAATAATCATTCAAAAAATGAGACTGTTTAATTTTGATAGTGTGGTTGAAGAATAAGCATATTTAGCCATATTATCATATCAGGATTCTAAAAAAATCTAGTGTTAAGTCTTTTTATCCTGTGGAGTTTAGATTTCTATGTAGTAATGGAACCTAATGTATGTACACAGCTGACAGATACTGCAACCATATACTAAGAGTGAAAAAATATTGAAGATTTTGTGATGTACCAAAAACATTTTTTTTCAAGTTTTTCTTAATACATTGGCATTAATTGTTATATTTTCCTGTTTTAGTGCCATATCCTCAGCATCTGAGTCATACAAAGATATTCCACCTCACAGTCCAGCTAGTCATACATTAGAGTCTGATACAGAAATGTATCCTTCCTATGATGGTGCTAATGACACAAGAGGACATAAAGGCAACAATGTCAAGCCAGGGTCTGCAGAGCTGACCAAAAAGCAAGGAATCTATGTATATAGAGAGTAAGTATTATCTATGTGTTTAATGCAGCATATTATGATTTTAGGTATTTTGGCTGCAGTGATACAGATATAGTTGAACTTAATAGTTCTGTTTTTTTTATACTACAGTATGTCAAAATATTTGATACCGAGTAACCTTTAGATTTGGTGTATTTTTTAGAAATGAATATTTAGGATACAGTGGAAACTGTCTCCAATGGCAGTCCATTTGACAATCTAGTCATTTATGACAATTGGTTTCCTAATTGCCCTTAACCTATTTATGGATAACAATGTTTTTTTTAATTTGTAGTTAAAGAGAAACATTATTTCATGTAACATTTTTTTCAGTCTCCCTCAAGAAGACAGCGATTTTGAAAGAGAGCACACTCCACCTACTCCACCACCTAGAAAACTGAGTCGAAAAGGGGCCTCCTTACGATTGAGGTGTTTAGGAAAACAAGAAAGCGATGAAAATCCTTTAATGAAGAAGGTAGCAGAACCTCTAAAATTAACACAAACACAGGTAGTCCAACACTTGGACATCAATGTTGTTGTTTTCAGCCAGGTTTGGTTAGATGATCAGTTGTTTTTAGTTTTTTTTTCCTTTATATTTTTTCACCTTGTTTTCAAACTTATAAAAAGTATATTGAATTTACAAAAGTTCACTTATTATTTGCCAAATTCAGCAGAAGCCCAAATAGGCAAATTGCAAATCATTTATTTCGAAAGACTACAATTTTTCACAGACCTAAACAAGAAGAGTGTAAAATATCATTTTCTAAATTGCTGAATATCAGAATTGGACAAAAAATCCAACCTATCTGTTTATTCAGGCTATTATGAGTAAATTTTCTAACTGTTAAAGGACAATTGATGCTTTCAACAAAAATTTGATATAATTAATGCTTGTTGCACATTTGATTTTTATTTAAGGTCGATGACAATAGATTCTAAATTTTGATCTTGTACAATATTTGGTACATGTAGACACAAAAGGATGTGCTTTTATACATAAGATCTTTAGATACTTGTTTCTTTAGTGAATAAATACATATAACATCTTGTTAACCTTCATTTGTAGCTGCACATTGTATTATAAAACAGCATTTCACACACACTCATGTAACACCTACAGGTTTTTTTTTAGTTCAGACTTTAAATCCCCCCAACATTAGCCTTTGATTCACTTTTGATGTATTGCAACTATGAACTTATAACTGAATTTTTGTTTAAGGGTTGCACAGTTTTACTGAAATATGTTCAAGCTTTGTACAGTAAAGTGTTTGTTAGGAAACCTAAAGACTGATCAATGCAAAAAACCTTTTTTATGGAAATGAAAATATATAGGGTAAATGTCAGAGAGATTTCACTCCAACCATGTCAAATACAGAGGGTTTATTTTATATAAACTTCATTCTATTATTTTAGGCTATGGCAGTAGCAAGAATGACACCAGATGGACAGCCAAGAATAATGCTACCTGATGACAGGCCAGCACCATCATCACCCGGCAATATGAGACAGTCAAGACTCTCATCAGGTACAATCTTTACAACATCAGAAAAAAAACAAGGTTTTTAAAGTCGTGTCCTGCAATTTAAAACATAGCAATTTAATTTACAAATTTTCTAAGGTAGTATCTCATAATTTACATTGCATTCTTCCATGAACTTTGCACTATGCATGTTTCAAATATGGTTTTTCTTTCTTTATTTACAAATTTTGAAGAAACATTGTTTTAAAATTTCTGAAAAGCAATTTTCAGTTAATACAACAGAAACGCTTTATCTTACTCTGAAGAAAAAATTTATGTACTTCTTGTACAATTGTAATTATTAGAAGAAATTGCATGTAGTCCCTTACAAGATGCCACTTTGTTTGACCTTGACCTTAAGATGACCTTTTTGTACTTTTTCTTTCTTCACTTACATGTTTGGTTTGGTTATTCAGGTCTTCAGAAACTTTTCCAAAGAAGAAAATCCAAACCACCAGCAGGTTGGTTTCACTCCCCTAATGTCTAGGTCTCATATTGAAGGCACTTTGATGATAAACAGAAGTTTTTGTTATATATTTTGAGCTGACATTTTAATTATTGATGAAGCTTTGTTTGCATTTTAATGACCTGATTGGTGTATGTATGACATTAAAATAGATATGTTTAATATGATCAAATTTTCTTATCTTCCAAATATCACATATTCTGTTCACTTTCTAGTACACGTATTTAGAAAAGCAAAATATCTATTGTATGAAGGGTTGTGATTCATTGACTAAATTTCTTTCATAATCAGTGTTACATTTGTAATCATTTGTAATACATGTATTCTTTTAAAAAAAGCACTAAGTATATCAGAATTCAGTTATACCTTTTGGCCATGCATAAAACTCCTCAAAAAAATTATTATACTCTTTGAATGTTTAATGTGTCTTGTGGAAATATTGATTATTCTATAGTATCAAAAGTTTGAAGTTAAGCCTTTATTTTCAGAGTTGCCTTTAATATGGACTTTTGTCATTGGGTTTTCATTTCATGTAGCTTTTTTGAGAAAACGGGAATTGTGCTGATGAAATAGCACTAAATGTTAGATCAGCTCGTTGGCTTACAGAGACTAGAAATTAGTTATGAATTTGCTAGGAATAGTTTTGTACTAATTCCCCATTATCTTTTGTCTTGTTATTTGTATACCAACACCTAACCAGTTTACAGACAAAATAGTTAACATATATATAAACTAATCATAAATTCATCATGTAAAAATCAATTTTTCAAAAGGCAATTGTTTTCAACTTGTCATAGAAGTCCAATTTTTAAAATTATAAATCCCCGAATAAAGGGGTGAAATATAAAAAACAGAAGATCAATGCAATGTGGAGTTTGAGGGTGGCTATTTCACTATATCATAACTCGGATTGTGTTGATATTGGCTTCATACATAGTCCTATTGAAAAAAGGGGAGCACAACTTCGCTTTAGAGAAGGAAAATTTCATAAAATACCTGAATATGTTTAAAAATGTGTATTTGCATGGACCTTTTTCTGGTGTTTGTCTTGTTTTACCTGCATGTTGTTTTCTCAAATTCATTATATTGACTCTTCTACAAGTTGTTTATGAAATCAAAATATTTTCTATTAAAAATTGAACAGTCAGGTTTAAATAAATATGAAAATAATTTGTAAGAAATAATTCTTTTTTTTGTATTATTTCATTTTCTAATTTTAATATTTGTTTGAAATTAACCATAACTTTAATAAAATCACAGATATTACATTGAATGTTAAAAAGAACACATTTTTATATGATATTTAACATGTATTCATAAAGAAATTTTTTTTGTATGTACCATATTTTGTTCTTGGAAAATTAACCTATACTTTTCACATTGAGGGGACCATAAGCGTAGGACTGTTTTCTATATTTTGAGGTGACTGTTCATTTATTGCATTTCTATTTTTGAATTTTTTTTTGTTTCACTATCTTCATGATTTATGAGAGCTTGTTACTAATCAGCTATCCTCTTAGCATTTTTCTATACTAATCCTGACTCACCCTTTTTGCATGCTTAACTTCAGCAATTCCACAACACTTATTCACACGATCCAACTCCATATTTGAAGGAAAGAGTATAGACTCACCTAGGCAGCAGATGCATAGAGCCAGCGATTCTGCATTTATGAATGCTTCATCATTGGGTCCATACTCCAGAGCTGGACCTAGGGGACCCCTGCTCATCCCAGACCATGTATTATCAAAGCCACAACAGTCATCAAACAGATTAGGCATGTACCCCTCTCATATGAAGGGAAGTGCTGAAAATCTAGTAGCAAAGGTAGGCAACTGTTATAAAACAATAAGTAATGCAACAATCCTGAAGTAATTAGGATTTTGGATTTATACAAGTCTGCTCTCATATGGGCAGTAAATCATTATAGCTGGTATGTATATAGTTAGGTTTTTAATTTTTTGTTTACTGTAAATTCAGAAATTATTGCATTCATTTATTATTGCGATTTTGAAATCACATTCCAAAATGCGAGATAAATTATTGCTATTTTAAGAATACTGTTTGCAAATATAGTTAACAGATAAAGGAATGCGAGTTCTTATTTTGTGATTATCGCCCAGTCGCATTTTTCGCAATAATAAAACATCGCATTAATTTCTGAATTTACAGACTTCAGACTAATTTTTCTTCTTCAGTAAATATTTTGGATTTTGCGAAAAATAGCAGCTTTTAAGGTTTTTTCACATTACAGCTATATTGTAATACCTTCCCACGTAGGAGACAAATCTTACAAAAACATACAAATTACAGAATTGTCCTCTAGGTTATAAAATTGGAATATTTTTGTACTGATATGAATCATGAATTTGTAACATTGAGATGGTTCCATTGTAAAACCAATAATGATGGTCAGTGTTATTGATTGAGGTAAACAATACTTATTGAGAACCAGCCAAAATTTATCATGTTCCTTTCAATATGAGTACACCTAGTTTTGTGTGGTTCAAATTGAGAAAAAAAAATCCTTCACCTTGGTGATAGGCTACAGCGATAATGAATATAGAAATGGACTCACTACACTTAGGCCACTTATTCACCCTTTGTATTTTAAACCAGCAGCAGTTAAACAGTTAGACCAAGTTAAACTAGAATCTAACTAAACCTCTGCAAACAAAGTTTGGGAAGAACATAGACCCTGTCTGTCCACATACATTGTAAGCAAATCTAAACAGTTAAATGGATTTCATTGAAACTTTACATGAATATTAGACACTATAAATGTATTACAAAATACAAATATCAGTGTGTAGATATGCACATAGGAAGGAAGTTCATTTTGGTTTATTCCAAAGGCAGATAAGTGATTGGGGAGCAGTGGGGACCTGTTTATTTTAAATGTTTGGTCATTATAGACAGGTTCTTATGAGCTTTAAGTGTTTACCACACATTCTCTGTAGTCATCTTATCAAGTCTTCTTAAACAGGTGCTAACAGAGGAAGGACTTACAAGGTATGTTGATGCCAGAGCCCTTCAGCAGGAAATAGCGGAAGCTAATGATATGACCGAAGAAGATATGGACAATGCGGCACGGAATTTATTACAAGGTTCTCCTTACTATGACCACCATATTGGTGGATTTAAAGCTGAAGAACTGAAAGATTATAACAAATATTCTGAGAGAAAGGACCCAGGCCTTACAGAAAGTTTTGATGATCCAGAAGAAATGGTATATGTTACATCATTATAACCATTGTTTTAAGTTAATAGTGGGTGATTTGGTTTCTTAATTAACAGCATGCCATCAATACAATACAGAAATTTATTGAAAATGATGCTAAAGAAGAATTATTTAAGAAAAAGTACTTATAAAAATAGAAATTTAGAATATTTTCTTTTATTTTATTTTTTTAGGTTTGAAAATTTCCAAAATTATTAGTTTTGAATAATTGTTTAAATGAGAAAAGCAAAGTATATTTATGAGAATATTAGAAATACAAATAAGACCATAATAAGAAAATTCCTAGATACTCATCCAACTTTCAAAAAATTTGGGGCAGGAGGCAAATTTTATTTTTTATTTACAAAGCTTTTGTTTTCTTTTCATTTACTGTAAGTGTTATATAGAACAATAATTGTGGGTTGGATTTGGATGCAACAGGGATATTTCCAATCATTTTTGTTATTGCAGCTGATTTTTTTTTTTTAAAGTGTCCAGCAAGGAATCTAGGAGTTTTTTTTTTTTTATTGACGAACTGGTTGAAAATAATTATTGAGGGGGTTGAATTTAATATCTATTTATCTTGAATAACAAAGCATCATGTAAATAATCCTTAAACTGCTTTCATATTTCCACCTTTAAACAGTCTGTTACTAATAACTAACATATTAAAAAATAAGTTTGTTGAACATCATTGGTATGTTAAATATCTATTTTGGTCCATTCAGTATTGAATATATTTAACTTGGACAATTTTGATTGGTTCTTCGGCTGTTTTATTTGTAACATTTTGTCTGTATTTGTATTGAATAACATTCATTCATTGTACATAACCCTATTTAGTTGAGGTTGATTTTATTATGGAAATAAAACTTTAGGTACAATTTACCTAAGAATTTGTATTGTAATGATGACAGTGATATTTTTTTCCCAATTTTTCTTGCATCATGGTCTATTCTTTTTTATGATGTAAATAACTTTTATGTAAAATATGTAAATTTGATTGTCAAATAATATGAAGTTTTGGGCCATGATGCGAGAATGTGAGATTGCCATGTTTAAATGGTATCATGTCCATTTTTCAAATTGAAATACTTCAGAATGAAGATAATTCTTTTTAAGTGATTGTGAATGTAGTTGTTTTTCATGAGAGAAATAAATGTCATAACTTTAACTAATTTGCATCTTTATATAATGTTGCTTTTTTAACCATGAACATATTATATGTAACAGTGCTATTAATACCCAGCTGGTCTGGGTTTGTTTGTACATAGTCTGTAACATAATTGTAACTTTCAGAATTGTTGTGAATAATTTAATATTGCTCATTTTACCAAAGCATGAATGGAATGGATGCATGAGGTTATCCCAATTTATACATCAAATATCTGATCAAAAGTGTAGAAAAATAAGTGTACACATACTTGTACATAATTTTTCACCCCATAAATGAATATGCTGTAGAAACATTCATGCTATAGTGACATAAATTATGGTAATACATTTATTAATCAATTTAATTCTATGCTGTATGATGACTTCATTCATAATTGCATTTCACTCAAAGGAAATAGGTTTTATATATTTTGAGTAAAGAGACATGTAAGTTTTGAATTGTGTCGTTTTACATTTTTCCACCTAACATTTAATTTATTGAATAGTAAATCAAGAAGCAACATTAATTTAAATGCTGAGCTGTATTGTCATATTTATTAGATGGATTTCTTGAGGCTATCTGTATAAGGTTGCAAATAAATTTTTTAAATTGGACTTATACAATGGCAATTCTTACCTAGACAAATGATGCTACTTTTTTGTTCTAGCATGTTGATGTTTGATGTTATTTTTTCGTTTGTTGCATGATTTCTTTCTTTTAAAACTGACTTCTTCAAGGTGATGGTTTCTTTAAAATTTGCTGAATTTTCCAGTTTCACATTGCATGTCTGCATGGGTAAAATTTACCTGACCACATTTTAGTAATTTGGATCTGATTTAAATTTTTGCAGATGCCCCGCTCTGGTAGACGTCGTCCTCATAGCCCAAGGAAGTGAAAGTGAAAGTGAAAGTATGATTGCGCCAAAGAGAAAGTTTCATATTGAGAAGAAAAGTTTGATGAGTGTCCAAAGTTTCTGACCTTGTTTGAGGTTTTGTTCTGACAGTTTCAGCAATCTGTATTTGCGTTATGATAGAAGAATGATAAAATTAACTATGCAGACAGGAACTTTTTCTCCTTATGGGTCAATAAGGGCAGAAAAACCATCAATGTCCTAAAAATAGATACAAAGCCCATAATAGATGTTTCTTGATAAGCCATTATTTTACTGTATTCACTTTAATAACTTGTAAGGCAAAGCAAACTTTTAGTCTTTTTTAAGGAATTATTGTAACAGCACTTTTTCAGTGCAATTAGTTCAGTTGATTATGAAATCCTTTTGTGCACGTTGTCTTAGAAGCTTGATTGTTTTTATGACACATATACATATAACAGCACTTGTTCACACTTTACAAGAGTTAGGCAATCAATGGCAACTAGTTTTCTCCCAGCTGACAGTAGTCCCATGTTTTTTATTGTGAATCTCTGTCTTTCACTTGTTTCGATATTTTAATTTTTTTTAATATATTTTATTTATTATACATTTGTATTTTAATTAGTTCCTTGTTTTGCATGTGATACCAATCCAGTGTTGTGCATATTATTGTTTTTATTTATTTATTTATTACCTTGTAAACTGTTCAATTTTAAGTGAAGTTTTTTTGAGTTCCTGTGATGTGTTTATCCTGTGTAAATTGTAGGTCATGTAAAAATTGTCTCAGATTTGATACCTCAACCCAATACACAACTACAGGTGTCTTGATCCATGTACTCAACATTTTCTGAGTTGAGCAGTGAATGCACAGTGAGTGAATGGGTCATCATAATTTTTCCAGTGGGGATATGATAGGATTCAAAAGCTGTTCCGCCAAATATATAGAACTTTTATGAATAGAATAAAGATCCTAAATGTTTATTAAGGACAAAAAATTGACTGTCTCTTGTTCTGTCAATAAAGGAATGTGGGAAACTGCAGTCTCCACTTTTAGGCACTGTTACAAGTACTTAACAGTTGATATCATTTTTTGTGGGGAGGGGGATTTCCTAATTTTTAGCTCACCTGGCCAAAGGCCATGTGAGCTTTTGTCATCACTTGGCGTCCGTCGTCCGTCCGTCCGTTAGCT
>JAULBM010072399.1:0-10041 GCA_032357055.1 Geukensia granosissima | reverse complement strand
GTGGATTTGAAAGGACGAGCGTCGTTGAGGCCCATTTTTGGCCCAAGATTTAACTAAAAAATGAAAAATGGCTAATTTTCATTGTTTTATATTTTTGTTTTTCATAATGTCTATAAAAAGAAAATCCAACATAATTTTTAGTTTAATTAGTTCTGCTTGATCACATGTCAATTAGAAAATGCTTTAAATATGAAAATACCAAGATATTGATTAATTTGATACGATTTTGTCGATTTTGATATATATCGCACAAAAATATTACAACCAAACATTGCGGCAAGTAAAGATCTATCGAAACAAATGTTTGGTTAAAATATATCCGAGATACTTTTGTGCGATCATATTTATTTTGAACAAAACACCTCCAAAAATTGAGTATTTTACCGAAAAATGTTAAATTCTTGTCAAAATAGTCAAATATACCCTTTCATTTTGTCGAAATGACGAAAATTATACAAGAAAAGGTAATGAGTTATTAAAAGACGATTATTAAACAGCATTTTCACAACAACAACTTATTATTGTGTCACAAATCTAAAATATGGGCCAAATATTGGGCTTAACGTACCTACTCCTTTGCTGGTGATTGGTCATTTGTGATCAGATCAAAATATTACGTTTTTTCTCTTTTGTCATTACATAAACAAACAGTGCTATTCTACATCGTTGTATTCTAAAATATCATGAGGTATACCTGCATATGGACAGGTCTTTAAATCAGATTGATGATCTGAATTAGGTAGTATCGAAAAATTAGTCATAACATGTGAAAAAATCGGGTTAGGTGATACATGTATACCTGAATTTTCAGACAGCACCGTATCCGTGATATCGTCAGGTTCAGACCTTTTTATACTGTACTCTTGCTGGTCTTTTAATTTTCATGCATAGTGATGCTACTGGACGGATGATGACAATTGTCCAACAACAGAGAAATCAACCCAGTGGTAATAAAAGGAATTCAAACATACCAACGTGGCAGAAAGAAATCGTTCAGTCAGAAGACAGACAAGACCATGCTAACAAAATGAAACGAAAGACAAACATAGAACATGTAGTGTTATGATAATATAAACTGACAGTTACTGATTACTTTAACAGAGACCTTTAGATTAATGAACTCTAGTAGGGTAATGTTTGTTTACAATATCGTCTGGGAAAAGTCAGAGTTTTAACCGGTTTTACCCCGCCACATACTCATGTGCCTGTCCCAAGCATGGAACCTGTAGCCCAGTGGTTGTTGTCGTTTTGTTAGTTATTTATTGTTATATGTTCACCATTTTTGATTTAGATTAGGTCAATTGTCGTGTTGTATGTATAGTTTCACAACTTGGATTTCGGGGCTTTTTACAGCTTCGGTTATGGTATGGACTCTGGTTCATTGTTGAAGGCCATAATGGGACCTGTAGAAGTTAAAATTCTACTGTCACTTGGTGGGTGGCTGTCTCATGGACAATCATGCCACATCTCCTATTTGTATATAAAACTTTAATAATGTCTAGGGCAGCAAGAATCTGTAGTTTGTAGTTGATGAGTAAACATGTAGTTTTAGAACGACGTATTGTGTATTTATTTAAGATACAGATAATTCGGCCACGAACGAAACAGAACACACAACACTCCACTGAAAATTAAAACTAGAGTAATACGAACCCTACAAAAACCAGGGTGAGTTCAGGTGCTTTGGAAGGGTAAGCAACTCCTGCTCCACTAGTGGCACGCGTCGTGTTACTCAGAAGAAAAGCCGGTGTATAGTCACAATGTTACACAAAACCAGTATGAAAATATACACTGTCATTTCTAAAATGGATAATTCTTACCGGTCAACAAAATCATGATGGCGATAGAAAAGTTTTCAGGCTGATGACTATAATGTTTCCCTGTGAAACCTTTGTTCAATGACTTTCTATTCAGCTTCAAGCTTCAATAAATCGAATTTCGATTTGAAGCACAAGCCCTGGAGAAGCGTAAAAACTGAGAAATATACACTTCGTAAACAGGTGCAGCTGGAATGTTGCCAGACATAAACGGAAATTTTACAATGGGAAAATCAAGGTCATTTCTCTTGTCGTCAAGTTTTGTTCTTAACCCGTCATTACTGGCGCTTTCTAGGTGTAAGTCAAAGGCTTTGCATGAAGACGGCCTGTCTATAAATTAAATTGCCGAAAAGGATAAAAGTGTAATCAAGAAGGAAATTGATAGAATCAATCTTTTCCTCACAAGTCCTGTAAGTATATATTTTTTATTTCTCTGTTGTCAAATGTACTTATGATAGGAGTTTTTCCGTCACCATCATAATCTGGTTGACCGGTGAATACAAATCCGTTCCTTTACCGGATGTGACGTTTTTGTCTACCAAGTAACACGATGGGTAGCACTATTAGAGCAGGAGTTGCTAACCCTTCCGGAGCACCTAAATGCACCCTGGTTTTTGAAGCTTTAGTTTTCAGTGTAGGGTTGTGTGTTCTATATTTGTATTTCGATTCATATTGTTGGCCAAGGTCTTGTGTGTCTTCCGACTTCACAATTTCTGTCTCTCCTTTGGTATCTTCTTATTTCTGATACAGAGTAGAGATATCTTAAGAATCCAGAGTTTCAAAAGGTTTTTCGAATTTGTGTAGTTTATACAAACTTTCAAACTGATTTTTGTACGTTTGCTTTGATTTTCCGTCCCAAAGCTACCTATTGATTTATTCCTGTTTTTTTTCTTTTCTCCAACCTTAACATTATTGAAACCTTGTACTATACACATCGATCCAACCATCAAGAAAAAGAGATGTTTAGCACGCATAAAAAAATAAAATAAAGGGGAAAATCCTGGGAATAATGACAAGAAAAGTCTGTTAAGATTTTTACACACCTTTTTTATAATAGAGCAGAATATCTACAGATACAAAATAACGTGTGATAAATCTATCAATCAATAAAACATTAATCAATTTTGTCTGAGAAAAAAAAGAATAAGTAATAAGAGCAAAGGACAAACAATGATATATACATGTCTATAACATTGATAAAACATACCATGTATACTGTTTATGTAATTAACATATTTCAATAAATCACAGCTAAAATATTAACTTATCATAACTTTTTAAAATACTTATTTACTAAGTTACCATAGAAAAGTTTGAGATAAATCAAGTAGACTAATTATCGTTTCTGTATGTGTCTTACTTAAGCGCTTACTTCTTTGTCCAATATTCAATCTCTGCGCATTTTCTTATAACTTGGACTCAAGGAATCCAAAATTTAAAAGCTGGACTTTCTTTTGCCCATATTTTTCTATTTTTAAAAATTATAAAATCGTAATTCATCAAATTAGTGTCATAACAATACATTGAATATTTATTTTGGCGAGGATAAACAATTCATCAATGACGATATGGATTACACTTCAGTTAGTGAAAGTAGTGCTGGTTTAACCTCTTACAGCTTTGTTTCAAATAAACTTTTGTTTCTAATTTGAAGATAATTACACGCACACGTTACTCTTAACTAGACAAACACTCAACGAATATTGAGAATAAGCCGGCAGATTAACAAAACGAAACTTTTGTCAACTGGATTATTAAATTAATAACAAAACTTTGATAATGTGAAATCGAATTCAGAACAATCATTAGATTTTCCTGCACTAGTTCATTTTCATTGTTTTATCTGATACGATATGGGTCATCTATGCAAAATTAAGTTCCTTCACTTTTTATTCGATCTGTGCTACAAACTTTAATTTATTTCTCTTTTGAATCTTGGAATGTGTTCTCGAATCTTAAAATGACACAAACAAGCAAAACAAATGAGATTTTTTTTTTAATTCTGATTATCACTTCAATCTAGTCAGTTTTAACCGTTGAAAATATTTAATGTTTTTGATGACCTAATTTTCCTACATTCAACTCCATGGGAAACTGAACAATAAAAAGTGGTGGTAGCGAGATTAAGACATAGGGTACCGAGTAGAGGTAAGGTATAAAATGTTCACACGAAAAGAAAATGTCAAAAATAACAGCATGAAAAGCGCATTCATATGAACTCTTATACATTCATGTTTTTTAAATACAAACATTATTGTAAAATGTTATTTTATTCGTTAATTAATCATGTTAATAACGGTTATTTTTAGAGTTTGATTGTGATTTCTGAATATCTGATTGATTCATTGAATAAAAATATAATAAAATATTTGACATAGAATTGTTGCTCTATCACCCGAATAAAATTATTCATGGTAGGCAAAATAAAATGATATGGATAGTTATTACACTTAATGTCAGTTTCTGCAGTAATACAATACTTGGCATATAACATAGGCTACATGCCACACACGCTGATGTTGGGCGTTCTGGTTGATGAATATTTATGACGTTATTGTTTTCTGTCGCAGCGAACAACATGACGACGATATTAAAAGAAAGGAGAAATAATTTTGTCAATACTACAATTAAGGGACAGTAGTAATGCTCGAAAACATTCAATATAATGGCCATAATATTGACGCGTTTACCCTCTCATATGCCAAAATATTTTCAAGGTGAAAAAATTATATATCCCTCCACTTCGGGTCGGGAAATATGTCTCTGACCAGTGAAAATTTTTAGTAAATGACCGGGACAAAATCCCCTTATTATATAAAAGTAAATGTAGTTAAGTGAATTATGTTACACCAAAATATAAATTCAAATATGTGATAAATGATAGTTTTTTGTGACATTATATGAAATATTTTGAATTCATAGAGAAACATTGCAAGGTCAGCAAAAAATCCAGTCTTCACATCCTGTTTCAAACTATCTGTTAATAACGCTTACCTGTCCATAATGAACCAGCAGCTTTTTTATATTTTTATCTTCTATGGTGTTTTTTCTGAGTAATTACAGAAAATTCAATATATTTGAAAATTGCACTAGATTTGTTTTATTTTTCACCTTCATCTTTAAAGGATTTTTTTTTCATATTTGGTAAATATATGTATCTAATCATAGCCAAAACCCTGTATATATTTATGATATGTCATCTCTATTCATCGTCCTAGAGAAAAAGTGGAGTCTTTATAATTTTTGAGTTTTTTGTATAATACAGCTTAGTATATTGTAATTCATTTCAGAAACGTGGTACAATGATGATTCGTCTTTAGCTCTTTGAATCTTAATATTTAAAAGTGATAACAAAATAGAAAATATCTCAAATCTTTTTTAACGAAACAGAATAAATAAAAAACTTCAAAATCGGAATTGACAGAAATTTCTTATCACTGCAAAAAATGCTTTTTAATACTTTAAGCATGAAAATGCTGTTAATTAATGTATAAGTTAGTCACCCTTTCCGAATGGGTGAAGGCTGTGCGGTCTGTTAAGTAATGTATGAAGTAAGTTTGTTGCATTTTAAACAGAACCAGTTTTGGAAATGCATAAAAAACATTAAATTAATATAAAGAAAAAAAATTAAGGCTAGATCACGTTAAATCAATACGAACCTTTGAATGAAAAACCACAGATTAAGGTCCTAAAGATACTGAAAGAATCGGTTAAATGATTGTCCATTAGACAGCCATCCACCAAATGACAGTCGAATCGAAACTTCAAGAGATTCCTTTACAGTACTCAAAAATTTCAACTCGCTGTTTAGCATTCCCAGCATTCAATTTGCTCACAACAAATTTAACGTTTTTCACTACAAATGAGATTTGCATTCAAATAATTTAATTTATTCAGTCTTTATTCAATAACGATTTAAAATGATATTTTCATTGAATAATTTTCTGATTAAACGTAAAAATATCTAATCGTCTGCAAATTGCTAAAATTACCTGTACTCGATCCCTACCATTCAAAACTTGCTATCACCACTTTGTATTGTTTATTTTCACAGCATGATATTCTTTGTATTTTTTTGTTGAAAAGGAATCGAAAGGACCTGACAAAAGGATAAAGTCGACAGACACGGCAATATCGATAACAAGAACAAGACAGAACATGCAATTCCTACATATAAAACTTAAAACACAATACTATTAACTCTGAGGACACGATTAAATAAAGGTAGTGAAATCAGGTAGTCATTAAGGTATAAATAAGTAATTGTGTATTTAAATGTAACTGAGTTAAATCTAGACAACTTGGCACAATGTTGAAACATCGTTTACATTCTCCCTGTCGTGCCATCTATATTGACCAGAAATCCTCAGGAGCAAATATATCTCACCTATCAATTTGCTTGGTTCACTTCGCCCAAAAAAATCTGTATCCCAATTAAAATATGTCATTTCTGTTCCATCATTAAACCTGAATACTCCACTTGATTTGTCTCCTTGTATCCAAACGTAATCATCAGTGTCAAGAACAGTTGCTGAAATTAGACCATTTGTTAACCATTTTATAGATGGATACATTAATTTATTGATCGATAGCTTTAACATTCCATAGTAAATTCGTAGTGTAAAGCGTGTCAACTGCGATTAGGAACACAGGAGAATTAAGATATTAATATCACTTTTATAACTTTTGTTTATTGCCAATTTTATTAAATATAACATGAAGACCACCAAAATGCAAATGCAAAAGCAAAATATTTTCTTGTCGGGAAAAATAGCAGATTTCAGAATATATTTGTGGAAAGCATTCGCCGAAACTCGTTTGTGTACTTCTAAAGTTAATGTTGATATTAACAAAACACCAAACAATGCATAAATAATTAACACAAACAATATTACTTCTTTCCAAATAACAGAGTTATGTCCCTTTTTTACCTTCTTGTTATCTAGTACTTTTTATTGAAATGATAAATGATATTTTCAAAAGAAAAATCTAAGATGAAATAATCTAATTATAAAACTATAGAACTATAGTCCAAAAAGATTCAAAAGGTAAAACAGCAAAAAGGGAGATAACTTGTGTAATATGTTATATTTAATATATTTTTTTAAAATTGTTGTTGTTATACTTGATAGGAGACTTAATAATGAGCAATTGTGTCTTTAAAAAATTTATAAGTTCTATATTTCCTTTTCATCTTCATTGCAATGATATTTCAATTTATTCTCTAAGCGCGTTTCTATTGTATATATACGTATCAGTGAAATCTTGAACTATTATCCATAGATAAATCGCAATGATTAATATGTTTTTTTCTGAATCAATTTGTAAAAAAAATACCATTGTAAGCAAATTATGCTACTTATATGATAATTAGATAGCATCACCTTGTTTGACATTGATAAGACTTTATTCAGTGTATAGAAGGTAGAGAAAAAAATATACCTGGCAACACTAGCCTTTTTAATTTTAGTTTTCATACTTCATCTGTGGATATTGGGATGGTAGTTTCCAGGTGATCAAACCTGGTGGAAATTTTATTTCCACCAACCTTTTCCTACGGACAATATATCATGCAAATGGGCTAGGGATAATGCATTTATACATTTATCAGCTTACAATGAATAATAAACCATAATTGTCCTACTCTACATGATATTTTAGCGATTCTAATAGCCATTTAGCACCTGCTGATGCGACAAGCAAGTGATGAACTGCCTTCATATAGATTGGCTAAATCGAATTGCTACAGACCCTTTTTCAATTGTACAGTGTTTAATTTATATATTTAAAAAATAGCATGAAAATATTTAAATATTGATCACGATCCCTCTGTCCCAGACAGAGATGTCATTCTTTAAAAAAGAGACCGATAGATCACCCAAACATAAACACATTTTATTTAGATTAAACATGCAACAAGAATATGAACAAAGTGAGTACAAGTATATTAAAGACTAATAACAGTCATTTTGGAAACCTTGGTTAGTCAGCAGAATGCAAGTGCTGAGATTTGAACGTATAACCATAACCGAAAGGCTGTAGCTCCTTCTAAAATTAAAATTTACCATTCTGGTTCCCGGTATTAAAGCCTTCATTTTTAGTTCTTATTTAAAATAAGATATGGAGGGTAAATACCTTAACTACTTGTGGCAGTCGTAGAAATCGAATGCTTTAAGATAAAGTACAACGATTAATCAGGTTTTCCTCTTTGCTCATGCTTACGTCAATATGATTAACTGCCCAAAAAGGGGAACAACTCTTACAAAATCAAAATTTTATAACAAAATTCAGACGTCCAGAAATAGGTTTTCCGGAAGGACTTTTGAATACTACGTGATATATTGTGTCCAGCCGACTGGGACGAACGTTAATTTGTTGATCCGTACCTCGAAAGGACTGTTGCAGATGCTAAGTTCTATGACTTCTGAATTGATTGAATACATTATCTTTAATTTGGTTGTTGATATTTTTCTTCTATACATGACTTAATTAGCCATTGTTTGACAAGGCGACTGAGTAAATATATAAATATATTTAAGGTGAGTTTTTATGGGTTTGTTTTCCCTGTGGTATGGTCAAGGTATCGAAATTGAAGTACTAGCAGACGTGTTCGTATATTACATTTATTTTTCATATAGCTCTTCCCTACATTGATTGACTGATTGTATGGGGCTTAATGTCTAGTGGTAATTTTTTCATGCATCTTCAGAACTAGAGCATATTTATGATGCATGATGATAAATGAAGCATGCTTTGTACAAGACCGACACGCTAAGCCGGATTTCTAACGTGCTAGCTCACGAAAGCAACAGTCAACAGCAAGAAGTGCCACTTATTACCCCGACACATTATTTAGACTCTTGGCTGACCATTCTTTGCTCTTACTCCTCCATGCTGCGTGCTCAGAAGCAGCAAGTACAAATTTTAATGTCTTTGGTTTGACCCGGCCGGGGATGCTGTGCCTTACATTTGCAGATTTTGATTTTGACTTGAAATTGTAACCTATGAAATATTCAAGGTATAATTTGATCATATAAAACTACAATCTACATGAAAATGTTATGTATTATTTATCATATTGTCTCGTATGATGTATGATCTGATGGTTAATGTATCACAAAAAAACCAATATCAATTTGATGAATTGTACATGTTGTATGGTCATTTCGTTTCGTCGATTGATGACAACTCGTTAAATGTTAGAAATCCGGTTAAAAGTTACAATATCGTGTGTTTGTTCATTAGTTGCGACCAGTATTTGAAAGTACAAAATACAGGAGACATTTGGTATGAACGGAAAATGGGTAGAAACAGTGTTTAAGTGCTTTTGCGATAAATTTTGTTCCGGTAACTTATACACACAAAGTAAGGAAAATATATAAAGTTTTAATAAGAATATGAATAATCACTTATTTTGAGAGACCCACTACGTACCTGTTTTGATGTATATGAATAACTATTTCTGATAAGGGAGGGTTCAAATGTGTGTTGGAACCCTTAAAGCATTGTTTTGTGTAAGCTTCATTGATTCTTTACCCATAATTGTTTTGAAAAGATTTTGTCTCTGAGGATCAAATTTTCTACAGTTAAGTAGACCCTTACTCAAAATTATGTATGACATTACACTCCTCATACATTTGATGTGGAAATTTGCTAATGATGTGACATTACTTATTGATGTTGATAGGTCTTAGTGTTAAGATGATCAGTTTATTTTCTTGTGACATAGGCGGTACAGTAACATCATATAATACTTTACTCTGAACGGTGTATGATGTCTAGTACTGTTAATCTGTAATGTTATAGTACGTTCAATGAACTGAGTCTCTAATGTTTTGGCTATTTTTTCTTTAGGAAATAACAAAATCTGAAAAGGAAATTTGAAATGAGATTTAACTATCTTATCGGCAACATAATTTAGTGTTCGAAGTATCTAGGTGTCGTTGTTTGTCCTGTGCTAATTTTTGTGAAAACTTAAAGTTAGAACGACTTCTAAAGTATTACATTTCTGGTACCACAAAGCTTATTTTTTCTGACATTACGAATAAATATATGTCAGTAGATATCAAATCTATCAAAATATATAACATTTCTAAAATTCACAAATCCTACGAGAAAGAAATTGTTATAATGGGAAACGACAAAATTTTCCATATGAGTGGAAAAACTAAGAATATTTATACAGATTTCGAAACATAAAATAGTAACCGGAATTTTTCCTCTG